>JAOEHV020201204.1:0-42807 GCA_025447995.2 Isaurus tuberculatus | reverse complement strand
TAAATTACATACTAATTTTGTAAAAAAAAATACAAACGCATATATTACAAAAACACAACAATAGATGCTTTGAGAAGTCATATCAAACACTCGTGCTTCGTGTTTCATCACCTAATCCAAACACCTCAAAAACAATAAAGCCCTCGGGGCTTCGCCCCTCGGGACTTCATTATTTTCTCGGTGTTTGGAACGGGTGATGAAACGCTCGCTCTTGTTTTTGATATATTATTACATCATAATCATGAGCACCGTCAAAATCCTTACCATTATATAATAATTTTTAAAATACAAAAATAATGTAATTTTGTTTCCCTTGTAGGAGGGCATTACTAAAATGCATTTATGTCGGCTCTGAGAAAATTGTGACGATGATCCATTTTTTGGGATTTTTTCAAAAACGGAAGATGAAACTCCCAAAAAGGAAAAGGAGTTCGATCTTTTGAAGATGAGCACCAAATTCTCCATACCGACATTCAGTAATTGACTTCTAAGTGAAAACAATAGTGCCAACGCCAGTATCTTGCAAATGGTGTATTATTGAAGCTGTCTGGCTAGACTAGATCCTTTACTAACATTAAACATGACAATATTACTCTACTCTGATTGGCTGTCAACCCAACGAACTCATGAAATTTTGATACTTTTTGAAAAACCAATTCGTGCAAAATTTTTCCAAATTGAACAAGAAAAGTCGTGTGATTACTAATTTCAGATCAGCCTGTAACCGTTTTTATTTATTCTTGTTAAAAATATGTCATGTAATTTAACTGTGTAACTGTAAAGATTTGTTTTTTCCTGCCTTGTGAACAGTTTACGTACCTCGCACGTTACACTGAGGCCCGGTAAATCCAATCTGACATTCACAATAGAAGTCTTCTGTTCTCTCTAAGCATGAACCGCCATTGAGACATGGCTGGTATTTGCAGCCACAGTTCTTGATATTCTGAGACTTGTCAGGTTGTCTTGGTTTTTGTAGACTAATTGGCACCAAGCCGTTCTTAGGTGTCTCCGTTTTCATATCACTGATACAGCCAGAAAAACCATCGGTCGTATCTGTTCGCCTTTCTCTGTAGATGCAAATCAGTGCTCAAGAATATAAGACGATATTACTTTTGTGTGTAAAATCAATCCTTCCATAAAATGAGTGTTAAGAAAAACCCGATATTAAAAAAAAATTCAAAAGAGACTCAAGATATAAAATCTACGTCTCAACTTTGTTAGTGGTTGATTCATTTCAGCAGACATAAGGGATCTATTTTCACAAAGGCCCTGGATTCGATTCCCGGTTTTGCCGAAATTTGAACATTTGTCTGACCTTCTTTCGCGCCAAGAACTGATTCAGAATTCTACCCTTACGAGTTAAATAGAATACCAGTCGCTCTGCTGGGAGCTAACCTGCGATAAACTAGTGTCCCGTCCAGGAAAGAAGGGGAAGGAAGGGGGGTGGGGGTGGGGGAGGAGGAAAGGGATCAAAGATTTTCTTCTGCTAATTCTACGGAAACCGGAAATAAGCGCCTGTCTGATTAACCACTAAGCCAGAAAGGGATTTGGCTCTTATATTCACGAGAATTACACCCACTACTTAAAATCTAAAGGTTACCAAATACCTAAGTTAAGTGGCCAATAACTTTCATCTGAAAACCTCTCTAGGCAATTGCCAGACTGTAAAAGTGCTCATGAGAAGGCGAACTTATTAATAAAGAAACTATTTTTTAACTTACATTTTCAGTATACAAGTTTGGATAAAAATAAACAAAATGGTAAGCTTCTTCTTCAAGCAACTTATATTGTTTAGAGTTGTTCAGATATTTTGCCTGTTGCGGCTTTTTTAAAAAAAATTATGAGTCTCCATTTTGAAAGATGACAAGTGACTTAGCAAAGTTATCTATTTAAAACTGAAGACTTCTGAAAATTCATTAAACTACTTTTGTTTTGAATTACCAATCAAAGGCTAGCTGACCGTCGCATCATGCATTCTCAGAGACACAAAAGACAAAAGACTGAGTAGCGGCCATGTTGATGTCTCAAACAACAAAAGGAATAAACGAAATTCAATAGCTGAAGTTCCACCAACACGGCTGCTTGACGTTAGGTAAAAAACAACAATAGTTTATAATATTTTTACGAGTATGAGTTATTTGTAAGCTTTTTGAATTCACCCAGTGTCAGTATTACGCTACAAGCTTCATCCGTCTGAATCTTTAACCGCACTGTTTTGAAAAGTCAATAATGCAGCAAAAAAAGTTGCCACTATGGATCAGAAAAATATTTGTTGAATACTTAAAAAAACTATTGAAATTAGGTCTAAAAGTGGGTAAAACGCGATATTTAATGAACACTAGATTGAAATGTTTAGTCATCGTCGTTGTTAAAGTTAGAATCTTAGATCGGGGTATCCTTTCGGCGGTAATTTAACATTTAAATTAAGATGTTATTAAACCTCGCATTGTAGCTCAGAGAAACCTTAAACAGCTGTAAACTTACACTAGACGTTTCTCGGCTTCTGTGCCTCCGTAGAGTCCCAAATACGCCGTGTGTTCAGCAAGACTGAGATCTTCTCGGTTGCCTCCTGCTTGCCCAGTGTACTTAGTGCCGTTGACTATGAGAATTGCTTGCGTCTGATCTCGATAAACTGATATCTTGTACAGCTGGTTTAGTTTTAAGGGGCCAGATCGGATTATAGAGATGTCCCTAGTACCAATGTTGAACCTGTGCAGACAAAAGTGAATGATGTAACATTTTATACAACAAACGATTCAAAATTTTCCTTCATCGAATTTTATAAAGCATACATTTGTATTTTCTTTTAGCGAGGGTGCAAATAAAGTTGTTTTAGTTGTTATTTTATACTAAGAACTATATTTCGAAAAAATTGCTACCTTACTATGTAGTCTTACCTGAATTGCAGAATTCTGTTAAGTAAAGCAAGGGAAAGAAAAGCATTCTTTGTTGGGTGACTCCAATAGAAAATTAATCCGTTCGGGGACTCGGGGCGAATACCGAACGAGGAGTAGAAGTCATTGGTGAAGACATGCAGTGGAGGAAGTTTCATGAAGGAGTTACCAGACAAGTATGGAGTGTATTCTGAAAAATAACACAGCTACGTTTAGAAAACTCTAACTTTATATCTGCAAGGCTTTAATCACAAAGGCACAATTCTTTGCATCAGAAACGAAAACCTGTCTACGGAAGTGGCAAAAAAAAAAAACCAGCCTACGAAAAAATAAAAAATTTGGGTTTTAGTTTTGCTTAAAAAGGCCTTGAAACCAGCGTTAATAAAAACACCCAACAAGCTTCGGTCTTTATTTGTTATAAAGAAATTTTAAGATGTAACAAGAAACTATACGCGATTCCAAGGTTGAGCAAAAGTGCTGTTAATGAGCGAATGGTAATCACTAGGAAATTACTAATAATGTGATTATTCCATGCGTGGGTCTTTTTTTGGAACATTCACTTACTCAATGAGAGCCAGTTTAGAATACTTAAAAAATGTAGCACGAAATGGTATTGTCTCGTTTACGAAATGTTATACATAAGAACAATAAGACCTAATTAAAACACCCAGAGCGACTCCATTACGGCCAAACTCTTTGTTTAACTTTTAATGCATTTTTAATTTATTCATTTCTTCACTAAATATATTCTATTTCATTATTTTATTTTCACTTAATAATGACGTTCTGGAAACGTCGAAACGTCGTGCCATGTTTTATAATATTTTATCGCAGATTTTTATTGTCAAATGTTTTACTAAATCTTTACTTATTCTTATTCCAAAATGATGGTATTTGAAACTCTTGACTTCTGAGCGCCGTCGTAAATGACGACAGGAAGTTTTTTGTTGTTTGCAAATGCCCGGAGTCCGGAACACTATTAACTGCCAAAAGCCCGGACCTGCGGGACTCATCTTGTATCAAATGCCCGGGGTTTTCCCGTCCCGGGGGATGCTCGCGACTGGAATTGACTCGCACATTATTTTAAGACATGTCAGATCTCTCTGAAGATGAACAAGTAAGCTTTAATTCAATTGCAAGACTGTGGTTGAATTTTCATATCTCTCCATCTTCTATTTGTTGGATATTCTAATAATACTTCTTGTGGGGTTTAAACAATCAGTATTAATGGCTGTAAGTAACCAAATACGTTCTAAAAGTGTTCTTCTTTTAAATTAATTTTTGTTTTAACTGAGCAGACTGTTGCAGACCTCATTATCTTTTTTGTGGCAGTAGGGGAGGAAGAGGGGTTAGGTGCGGATCCCCCGCCTACTGGGGTGTCCGATCGAAGGACTTATTCGACACTTCTCTGTTTTCGCACTCCGCCTTTTTATCATAACAAAAAAACTTATCACATAAGATTCAAACCTCTTTTTTCACATCTAACACCAGTAAAACCTCTGGGGCAACGGCAGTATGGGACCCCATTACTCAGGCTGCACCCATCTCTGTACGGACACCCATGAAGGATGCAAAGGTCAGCTGAACATGATCTATACGCTCTACTCTGGTTAACTGGTTGGACACCAACTCCGACATTAGACTGCATGCTCCAGATGACACCATTCACGCGGAGACTTCGCATACAACCATGGTAACCAACCGATGTACCCATTTGTTTCTCGGCACTGAAGGGCGATAATTATTTATTGAAATCAAAGGGGTATTCAAGAAAAGAACTATCAAGATCTTTATATCAAAATTTATAAGGTAGGTATTTTTTTAAACAGGATGTTAGTTAAAAAAATGAGAGTGGATTTATATCCTCTATAACAAACAAATGGCATAAACTGGAAGTCAAATTAGTTCCTGATTATTTAGTAAAAAATATTGAGAAGACCCAAGCCCTCTGCAATATTAGATGCTGAAATCAGAAAACAGAAATGGCGATGTATTAGCTACACCTTGAGAAAGCAGAGAACCTTAATCACTAGGCAGGCACTCCAGTGGAATTCACAGGGGAAACGACCTAGCTGGAGACCAAAGAACGCCTGGCGACAAAGTGTTGTGGCAGAGATGGAGAGGGGAGGATGCAGACATGTCATCAGTTGGAGAGGCTAGCCCAAGACCGGACAAGGTGAAGGAGTATTATCGGCGGTGGCCTATGCTCCGTTCAGGAGTTAAAGGCTTAAGCAAACAAGTAAGCAACAATATCAGATGCTACAAAACCAAATATTAAAGCAGATTACAAATTGCCTACTGACAAATTTTGCAATACTTGCACCGTAAGAAGTTTTAAAGTGAGCTGTAGTGCTTACTATCGAGTTTTATCTTTCAAGCCTCCAATGCTTATAAATCCTTGTACATCGAGAGACGTAAGACTGCCTTTGGACTCTCCCTCGATTGTTCGGTTATTCAAAGTCAGAACTCCTCTCTTGCGCATGCGTTCCACCTCTATACTGTTCCATTGCTTTAACTGCACTTTGTTCTCGCTAACAATCTTGGCAGCTTGCGAACCGAGATAAAACCTGCAGCAAAAACATAACAAAATTCGTTATTTTGGGGTATTTGGAATCGATTCATATAGAATTCAAACCAATCTTGAGAATAGAAACACCTCGGCTTACAAGGTTATGATTAAGATAAATAACGAGAAGGCGCTGTCTTTGATCCAAAAACAGAAAAAAAAGTTCATAAATCTTCTTGTTTTTTCGAATAAGAAGGCTGTTGAAAGACTGAAAATCGTATGCGCAATGTTTATTTTGTTTTTTTTAATGAAAAGTTCTTTTACTAAAATGCGCAGAAGATAGTTATAAAAGAAACCAGCCATGATGCAAAAGGGTTAAATAAATTAAATTTTTGATTTTCATGGCCCCAAAATTATAGAGAAAGTAAGATGTAGTGAATAATTGACTGAACGACTATTTCTTCGATCTCAGTATATCCTGGAGAGTTTTCATTTACATGTGCGGCCCGCAATTTGTTAACCACACTGCTTTTTGGTGGACGTCAATCAAAAGCCTTTCTTTAAAAGCAGCTTCCACAAGATCTAAGTCAAACAAGGTTTGACAGACCTCCACCAAAAACCGAGTTCGTACGACATCGGAAACAAACTGCGGGACCCAACGTGTAAATAAAAACGGCTGTAAACAAAACGAGTACGTTTTTAAAAATAGATGATACTTATATTGGTACTGTGATCTGTAAACTGATTTGTCAAGGAGATTTTAAAATGCATGCTAATAAAAATCAATAAAAACTCCGAAAAACGTTTGCTCGTCGTCGTAGTGTTTATAAAACTGTCGTTTCGTTTTACGGGCTATTGTCAGCTCTACTGTTGCTCTGACAAGAAAGCTAGCACTCGACAGATCGCCTACAAACAGTTATTATCTTAAAAGACAATATATGTAGTGTTGAAGCAGCAGCTGCAGTTGTATAGTTACGTTATGGTCATTCAGCATCAAAGGTTAACAATAAACATGTTATAACGAATAGTTAATAAGCAACGAGGTATGTAAATTTTTTGCGATTATATACGTAATCTTAGCAATAGAGATAAAGGGGCAAGAAAAAACATACACTTCAGGTTTCAACAAAATTCAGCGATACAAATATGGCGCTTTTACCAACTGAGCAATGAAGCTACAGCTTTCAGGAGCAGTTCAATACGGCTTATTGATTGACATGAAGGAAATGCTTACCCTAACACGACATGGCCATGTCTGAGTGCAATGTATAAGTAATCTGGGTTGTTTTTCCCTTTTGGTGTCCCGGAAACCCAAAATATGACTCCAGATTGGCTAACCGGACGAATATCTAATTTCACATTTATCCTGCTTTTCATTCCTTGCACTTTCCGATAAAGATAATACATGTTGCCGCTAAAGGATGGTGCACCTGTGGAAACAAAGCCAGTACATAAATTAGGCACACTAAGTTTCCTGTTTAGAACACGAAGGGTAAAAACAGATAAGGGTTATATTAGGTAGTTATGTAATGCTACATTTAACACAAATGATATAATCAAGATCGCGTTGTATATTCTGAAAAAATATTATCTTTTTAACAAAACTTTAACTAAAATAAAATCAAACTATTGAGTTAATGCAGACGTTATTCTTTAGGATCTTTTCTTTTACTGCTTGGAGTTGTTTTTAGAATTTCTCCTTATCTTCTTCTGTTGTATCGTTGGTTGGTACATTGCATTGCACGATTGTAAGCTTCATATACTTGGAATTAAACGTCGTCGTTATCAATCTTTCGTTGATCAGTTTCCACTCCTCAAGATAAGATGGTGATACATCGGGAATGTCCTAAGGAAAGGACGTGAGAAAGACCAAAACGTGGCTCTCACTTGGACACCTGAGGGCAAACGAAAGCGAGGAAGGCCAGGAGAAATCTGGAGATAGGAAATGGACAGGCCAAGGCGGAAAGACCTTTACCTCGCTTTATGCACCTCAATGAACGAAGAGGATAATAAGATAGGTAGTATTAAGTTTATTATACAGATTAGGCGATGTTTTCAGTTAATAACTCAAATTTTCTTTTGTTACAAGTTGCATAACCTTCAAACTATATAAAAAGGTTATAAAATTCTTTTAATAATGATACAAATTTTTTCTTCGAAATTATATTTTAAGAGCAACATCAATGTTTTAAATTGAATGGTTTTGCTTTACAGAGTTCTGACCAAGCGGACTCAAAGCCGATTCAAGGAATTTTACTTTTCGGAGACTCTATGTAAAAATATGAAATTGTTGAAAAAAGAAAAAAGAAAACCAAATTGAATTTTCAAACTACCTGACACATTTTAGGAATTCATGATAAAAAGTATACTGTACCAGATTTTGTGGTGATATGTCAAAAAGTCGTACGTAGTGTAAAAATTGTATTTGAGGAAAATGGCATTTGAAATAAAACATAGAAAAGAAAACCAATATTAACACCATAGCCAGCCTTCTAAGTGTAGTTAGGAGTTAAAGTGAAAAATTATATATGTTATTCGAATAATACCTTCTTTCTACGCAGGCGCAATTCTTTATGAAGAATAGTGCATCGACAGGCTTTACATTAATGAGTATGGAAACTGCCATAACAACATCACCGAATTCTGGGGCTAAGTCCTTTAGCAAAAGAACTAATTCAAACAGTTTTAGTTAATTTAGCTGCAAAGGCGAATATTTGTTTAAAATTTTTACTTCATTGCGACCCGTGCTCTAATTTGTGATAGGATTACAAAACAAAAGTTCAAGGTTCCCCTGATAATGTCAGTGTGTTAAATACAGCTCATGTGGCATAATGGAAGGCTTACAAAGCCACGTATGGCCCTTTCATTCAGAATTTGAAGTTTCATAGAACACTGAAATATTTTTAGATATTGCCACAAGTAGAGACCCAAAGCCTCATCGCAACGTTTGCTTCATAAAAGCTTTTGAGGTTTTAGTCTAAACCATATTTATCTTTGTTCATTGGAAACGAAAAGTTTTATTCTGATAAAACCGATTGTAAACAATTACGTCAGCAGAGATTCGCCTTAACTTAGCAAGCCACAGGATGAAGTTCTAGTTATGTTGTGATTTGAATATTCATGTACGATCTTCGGTTCTGCCAACCCTTTCGAACTCGGTAAAGCGAGTGTCATCTGTTAGGAGCTATCCAGTATCCCGTCCAGGAGGGTCAAAGACTCTCATCCACGTAACGCTAAATAGACCGAACACAAGCACCTGCCCTTTCGGCCGCTAGGCTAGTAAAAGGAAAGAAAAAGATTCTGTAGAGGATAACAAACACGTAGCCGCAACAAAGGACCAAATAGAAACAAAGACCCACATTTGTTACGTGTGAGTTGAGGCTATACAAGCAAGAAATAAGGATAAGTTATAATTAACAGAAAAAAAGGAACCTAGACAGGCACAAAGACTCACTGTTAGAAGATAGAAGAAGAGAGTACTTCCAAAGTGTCTTGCCAGGATCAACCGGTTTAGTTGAACGCTTACGACGTCTGTTATTCTCTGATGAGGAAAATATTGGAGTGAGAACCTTGGGAGACATTAAGAATGCTATAGAGGATTTTCGACCCATGGAAGACATTCAGCCGAATTCGGCAATATTAGACAAAATTTTAGGATGCTCGGAATAGCGATTAGTATCAGTGCTCCTCTATGTTTTGAGTTTTTAATGGGAGATCTACCCTTGTCTTCATAGAACTAAAACATATTCTCCTTTGAAAACCCTAGAGTTCTCGAGTTTTCTAAGAAGGGGTTTGCAAACGATATTGTGTATAGACAACTTGAGTGAATCAAAGCGCTAAACTACAATATTTGAAGTAAAACTAAAAAATCCAAATTGGAAAAGTTGAAAGAATTTAAATAGACCTATCACAAGAGCCTTCCTCCTCGTATAAGGAAATTAATTCAAGGGTTTCTTTAGGACTCCAAGAGTAACATTTTTTGACAGAAAAATCTGTTTCTTCGCTACAGCTGGCCGCCATGTTTGTTTGTTGCCTCGAAAAGCGCGCGATGTTTGACGAGCGACGTTATTATTCCGGTTTATTCTGCCCCGAGGGAGCAGAATGCTTGGAATATATTCCTGTTATTCCGGAATAAGAATAGCGACTCAATCGAACGGACATTTGGGGTATTCCAATCTATTCTTATTCCGGAATAGGGTCAATCGAGCGCACCCTAAGTCAACGCAAGAAGACAGACCACAGATATTTGAACATACAAAGTAAAAAGTCGAAAAGTTGAAAGAATTTAGATAAACCTACCACAAGAGCCTTCCTGCGCAATAGTAATACGAGTCTTAAGGCGGCAGGACTCAACTCGTAGAACACATTTGTTAGCGTATGTCTGTCCATTGCTACCACACACAGGATTGAATGACAAAGGACACTTTCTCGGACAGACACACTCTAATGATCCGTCAAGAAGGGCTTTACATGTTGCATAAAAACTGCATTTAAGGAGTGCACAAGGAGCTGCACAAAGTCAAGATAAGCAAAGATTAACACTTACACTAAAAGCCTTGTAGCAATAAGAGTTGAATGTAAAGATATAATAAGGATTCATAATGGGATTGATCCAAGAATGGTTCGGGTAGTATGGTCGAAACCTCTACCTCAAATCAAATATGCACGAAAGGAAAAAACGAAATATTGGAGGGTCAGGTCTTTTTCTGGTTTGAAATCCTTCGTTCAATTTCAAAATGAAAGGATTGGATATGTGTTTGAAATCCTTGTATAGTCCAGCATCCGCTATAACAATCCTGTCAAACTATTTTCCTTTAATGATATTGTTTCAAAGGCGTAAAACAACTACACTTATCCTAAAAAGCTGAAATGACTTTTCTTATAAACTGTATTGTTCTCACAAACATTTCTGAGAAATTCCAAGGATTTTATAACGACTTTTCGAAAATAGGTTACGTATATTCTAACTAATTTTCACACGATAATCCACGTAAGTTTTATGAGGGATGGTTTGCATATTTATAAAATAAACACAGTTTGTTATTTTTTATCTTCTGTGAAGAAATTGCCGAATTGGTACTTAGTAATGTAATATGCAATATGCAAGGTTGTATGAACATGATAACCCAGACCAAGTTAATTCGAGGATTATTTTTGTGTTTTGCGCAAAAATTTGAAGAAATAACCGAAAAATAGATAAAACGGCTAGAATACCATGTACTTCAAAATTTCAAGGAGTTTCCGTGACTTTTTAGGACAAAAGTTGATCTTTAAAAACTCATAGACTTTTCAAGGTGTTGTTTATTTTTCAAGGCATGTATGAAACATGGACTGACTTCTGTTCGGGAAACGTTCATCCAAACCAACTGCCTCCTTTCTTTAAATAGTTGATCTTCTCAAAGATAGTCTTCAAGAGTAAATTGATTTTTTTTTAAGCCTTAAAAGATGCAATTATCCTTTAAATTTCTTGGGGTCTACGATGAACTGCCTACTTGGGACTTATGACCGAATCACATTTTTTTAAATTCTGGATCCTTACTAGTATTTGATAAAATAGGAAACCTGTCTTTCAATGAAAGGTTAAGTTAGAAAAATTAAGGCGTACAAAGTGTGCTTATAACATTTGATTATGTGAGTCAAAAAATTAAGGTACTTCCTTAAGGTGTATGGGATTGCACCATTAGTCAAGGAATATCTTGGAACTACAGAGGCATTTTTTATATTTCTTGCTTCCTTTGAGAATTAATGCTTCTAAGCTTGTTCTACAAAGAAACAATGCAATGTATTACTAACATTGCAATGAATAAGGTGAGTACAAAGATGAGCATAGTTTTGAGGATGAACTAAATTTCCTCAAGTAATGTTATAGATCTTGTTAAATGAAATGTAAAGTTGCACCGGCGCGTTATTTTTGGAGGAATTTTTTTTAATGTGAAGGGAATTGAGAGTAGAGAGAAAGCGAGAACATTTCAGTGATTGAAATACACTTCTACAAAACCTTTGAATTCGCAAAATAAATCAGTAGGTGTTGATGTTTTGCTCGTCAGGCATTGCTAAACTAACCAGCAAACGACTTGCTAGAGGTAATACGATCAATTATATGAATATAACGTGAAAACGTACTACATGCTCCTTCCTTCAGCACAGTTATGCTACGTCTTTGTTTGCAAGAGTCAACCTTTAATAAGCATTCGTTGATATAAGTTTTATCATTGCTGCCACAAACAGGGGCCAGGAGGAAGGGGCACTTTTCATTACAAACACAAACTGCTTGGCCTTGGGAGTTCTCTTTACACTTTGAGTAGAACTTGCACTTAGTTTTTGCACAACCAGGAACTAAGAAGAAAACAGAGCTGTCGACAGTTAGAATGAAGATATGGATGTAAATTCTAAAGGAAACAATTTGATAAGACACCAGTCGATAAAGTTGATTAAAACACATAAAAGAGGAAAGTAGGAATTTAAAAGAAACTTCTCAAACAGATACTGAGAGGATAAACTGTATACTTTTCACGACTCAATAGAGCAACGGTTTTTGCGATTCAAGTACGAGTAATTAAAAATAGAAGGCAAGTTTCTTTTCCTTACAAAGGTGGCTAGGGGTATTTTTTCACTAAGTAAAAAGGTATGGTAGGATAGGTTCTGACGGGAAAAATCAAGAAAATCATTGAAAGAAAGTGACAGACCTATTTTAAAACAAAATTGATAACAACGTAAGCAAAAACGAATTTGGAATTTATAGGAAACTTTTTAGATAAAGAAATCGACACTGAGACGTAAGTTTAAATATATATCAAAATCACAATGAGTCAATGGCGCAAAAGTCTTTATCTTTTAAGTATGAAAATTAAAGACTAGAAAGCAGGGCTCTATTCTTTTTTACAGTGCTTAGGTGTGCATATGTATACTAGGAAGAGCAGCATGACTATGAACATCATCAGAAGAAAAGGATAAAACTAAGTCAACGGAAGAAAACTGACCACAGATATTTGAACATACAAAGTAAAATGTCGACACTAAGGAATACAACAAAGAAAATTTAAGGCCTTGACTCGCCTTGAATAGAAGGTGCACATTGATGGAAAATCGTTGTAACCTCGTGTAGGGGACACAAAATTAAACAAGGTTTGTGATTGATTAAAACTGAGGTTGGGGTAGGTCTTACCTTTCTTTTGATTGGTTGAAATTCTACACGAAGTAAAAACCTGGAAAACACAGCATGACTTAAATTGGGGAGTTAGGTTGGCGTAGCGGGAATCACTCGCGCCTCTCACCTCTACGACCCGAGTTCGACTCCCGGACTCCGCATGTGAGCTGAGATTTGTCAATTTCAATCTGACTCCAAGGGTTTTTCTCCGGGTACTCCGGTTTTCCCCCCTCAGCAAAAATCAACTCCCAGCTTATTCAATCCGGTTGTGGTGCTGTCCTCCGAGGTCGCAGATGGGCCGTAAAGCGGCTGCCATTAAGTATGTGTCTACTGTAACCCTAAATTGTCTGTGTGTAATGAGCGCCTTTAAAATGCTTGCGATCCAACCTCGTTGAGCCGCGTCCTCGTAATTCAGTCCTTGACTGCAAGGAGGGCGATTATCAAGGCCTATTTATTTACTTATCTTAAAACTTACAACATGTTCCCCTGTGTGAAACCTTGATATTGGACTTCGTTATGCAACGGTCTCTTGTCAGAGCGCACTGGTTGAGGTAAGTCTTACGGTTACTTCCACATACTGGCTGGTAATTTAATTGACAACTCAGCGGACATTCACATGAATTAATACCATCTTCGCGTTTAACGCAAACTGCTCCGAAGTAACACTTTAAGGAAGTACAATCTTGTTCAGAAAGATGAGAAAAGGTAAGTGGGTAGAACTCTTGTCAAGTTATAATACCAGAAGTAGAAAAACATTGACATTCAATGGTATTGTAAATTTTGGATAACAACTACCACTTGTTATCTCAGCTGCATATCATGTAACAATGAGCAATACGTAGTTTGTTCAATTATTAACTCCAAAAGATTCGTTGAAGACATCTTCAAATGTAGATACATATACACAGCAATTTTGTTTTGTTTTAGAAAAGGAATCTAATATCAAATGATTTTTGCAAAATAACTCAATAAGAAGAGGTATGTGTAAATTATAAAATTTGTTCCTTATAAAATTTTAAGAGAGTTTAAAGAAGTTTAAGACGCTATGGAGATATCTTCTAAACTGAGTAGCCAAAAATATGTTAAAATTGAAATAGAGAAAGATTTAAGTACAAAGCATTAAAGCAATAAAGTTTAAGAAGAAGATACGCTCGGTGAAATACAAGGTAGAAAACACACTTTACGGAAGAAATTGTAAATGTCAGAATACACCAGAGAAATTTTTTGGTTAACTCGTAAGGTTAAGATGCTTTTGAATAGTTAAGTACCGCAACGAAAACATAGGTATTAGAAAGAGTGTGAGCTTACTGCATCGGCCGACACCTGCCACAGATATTGCCTTCTGAGTCGTGCAAGAATGCCTCTGTAACAAACATCTACTAGGGTGCGAGTTACCATCCGTGCCACAAACAGGTTTGTATTCCAGGGTGCATTGCGAGCAAATGCAACGGGCTGAGCCATCTGATTGGTTTACGCATTTGCCGTAATGCCTACAACGTGCCTTTCGGCAAGGATCTTTGTGCAGGTAAAGAAGAAAAGTTTCGATTGAAGACAAAAGCGGATTTTGAGAAATTAAGAAATAAGATAACTAAAAAATTCGGCATTTCACTCACTGTCAGAAAAGAGATAACTAAATAGATAAGAGGGCCAATGTAATGTCGTAAAAAAAATATTGGAAAACATAATAAATGAATATTTCAAAATGAAAAATACACTGTAAAAATTCTAACGTAAAAAGTTGGCCTCAGAAGCTCCTCCATAGAACCATAATTTGGTTTAAACATAGTTGTTTTACTAAAGACTGAAAAATGCAAAGTGTAGAAGAAAGTTTTGACGTTTTGATAGTTTTTTCCGCAGTTATTAGCAAAGATGACATGAAAAGTATGCGGGTACGTACGAAGTTCAGGTAATTGCAAAAGACATGCATTAAACGAAATCAAAGGGATTCGAGCCTCTGTAATATCAGTGTAACACTCTTAATATTGAGCTATGTAACTTCAGCCGCTGGAGAAGACCAATTGTAGTTGGTCCATCGAAGTTTATAACATCTTTTGTATAATTAAGTGTTGCGGGTAAGTACGCAATTTAAGAAGCTTTGAAGGGAAAGCCTAAAAAATATTCAGGCTTCAACGGAATTTGAAGTCGTGTCCCAATAATAGTGATAAGAAAACAAAAGAATTCTAGGTAAGAGAAAATATAACGAAAAATATCAGTTTTAATATTACTTACTGACGCATTCTCCCATGTACATGACGGAGATGGTAGTTTGAGTTCTACATGATTCACGCTTCAACCAACATTCATTCGAGTAGGTTCTAGTATTGCTACCACACACTGGGTTGTACGTCTCGGGGCAATTTTTAGCGCAGGCGCACCTCAGTGCCCCATCTGAGCCCACAGTGCAAGTGGCGTGGTATTTACATCTCTTTTTAAAGCATGGGTTAGAACCAGGATTAGAACCTTGGTTGTGGGGATGAGAAAAAGTTAGAGAGAAGTTAGAGAGAGAAGACTGCAGGCACTGAGCTGGTCAAAAAGAGTAGGAGTAACAACGGTTTACAATTGAGAAACATTTACTTACTACATGTTCCATGTTTTGCCACTGTAACAGACAGCTTTTTGGTGCAGGCCTCAAGTTTCAGAGCACAAACATTTATGTAGGTCTTTCTATTGCTGCCACACACGGGACTGTACCGAAATGTGCAGTTAAATAAGCACGTGCAACTCGCCCCAGTGCCATTTGAGTGACTCACACAAGTTGCATAATTTTGGCACTTCTTTGTGCGACAAGGATTGATTTCTATAGGGTTGGAAAGTAATAGGTGGAGAATAACGTTAGCTAGCTGTACACGACCTTGTCTTAACGACCTTAAAACCATTCACATATAGAAATAAGTGACCAACGAAAATATCCAAGACTGTGCGTTGTTCATCTTTTGCTTTTTTCTACACCTATGTTCACTTATATAAAAGATAAATTTAAGGTATGTAACCGCATTCAATGTAGCCATTTTATTCCTTTCGTTTCCTGGGAGAGGAAGGTTTTTCAGAGGATATTTTTTCCTTAGGATAAACTAAAAGGTAATTATAGTCTGTTCCTGTCAAAAGGGTGGTTTAGTAAACGTACAGATGATCGTTCACATTAGACCTTATCTGACATTCGGATCATTAACCTTAGACAATAAAGACAATTCAAACAAACGAGAATGAGAATTAAGAACAGAGAAACGGAATGTAAAAGGTTAGTTTCTTATCTACTCACTGCATTGTCCTTTGTATGACACTGCCACTGGTTTGTTGTGCTTACAAGAATGAACTTTCATAACACACTCATTAATATAAGTTCGGGAATCGTTGCCACAGATTAGTTGAAATGAGAATGGACACTGGTCGGGGCAGAGACATGAGCCTGTGCCATTGTTGTGATGAGCGATACACGTTGAATAAGGCGGACATTTTGTTACCAAGCAGGGATCGGTTACTAAATATTTTAAACAAGATAAAAAAAAAATTTGAAAACTCAGAAAGCTAAGAAGCCAAAGAAAAGAAAAAGAATTTAGTTTAAAAGAAAAAGTTCTGTAGCCAAGTAAGGATAGGTTACTAAATTTACAAGAAGGATGATAAGAAAGAAAATAATTATTTGAATAACCATAAAACAGAGGAGCCAAAGCGCAAAAAAATAAATAAATAAATAAAATAAAATAAAAAAATAAAAATTTTAACTATAAAGGAAACCACGGCGGTGTGGTTGGCGCAACTGTTAGGATTTCTGCTTCCAAACACAGGGTCCCAGGTTCGATTCCCGGCTATTCTGAAATTTGAACATTTGTGTGACCTTCTTTACCGCCAAAGCTAACTCAGCTTTCCATCCTTACGAGGTTGGTAAATGAGTACCAGCTTGGGCTGGGAGCTAACCTGCGATGGATTAGTGTCCCGTCCAGGGAGAGTCAAGGATTCTCATTCGTTTAACACTACAGAAACTGCAGATAAGCACCCACCCCATGGGCCACTAAGGCCCCCTGACCAGATTAGCTTTTTAGTTATTTCAGGGGGCAAGTGCCCCTGATTTAATAATATCTCTTTTAGAAAGAAAAAAAAATGTATATGAGAATCTGGGGGTAAAATAAATATGTTGTTGTTGTATAAATTGTTGTTGTCACTAAGCTCGTAAAAGGATATAGCTTTTTTAGAGGAAAAATATAGTATTATTGTGAAATTGGATATGTGTATATGTTCTTTCTCACACTGCTTGTTGACAGCAGAATCACTGGAACATTTATTTTGAGAATAAATTGTTTTGAAGAATGGAAAGTTAAACTGTTATGACTGGTTATTAAACAGCGGACTTACGTTAAACCCCTAGAAGGTTTTGGATTCTTTCAGGAATGAATTAGAAATACCAAACAATTGTAATGTAGGAAACGCAGAAAGGCAAACGTGCATGGACGAAGATCGGAAATTCTCAAAAATCAAACAAAATTTGTGTCCGTAGTCTGATGTTTCGGCGGCCTGGTTGGCGCAGTTTGTGAGATTTTGCTTTCCAACCCTTGCTTAGCCAAGATTTAAAGACTTGCGAGGCCTTCTTTTGTGCCAATGCTGACTCAGCTTTTCATTTTTATCTTCTGCTTGAAGCTAATTTGTCACTGATTAGTGTTTTGCCAAGAGGAATTCAAAGGCTCTCATCTGATAAACACTTCAGAAACCGGAGACAAGCGCCTGTGTCTTAGATATGAACAATAGAAGAAAATATAGCTACTGTCTTTCAAGAATAATGTTAAGCTATAAAGCTCAAATGTATTAGAATTTCCCTAAGATGTAGGAAGAAAATTCATACTGAAACAGTTTTCTTACCACACGCTCCCATGTATCGTAGGTGAAGCAGTGTCTTTGATTGGCAGGAGTGTCTCTTCAAGTCACATTCACTAGAGTATGTTTTACCATTACTTCCACAAATTAGGCTACCGGAAGTAGGACAGTCATTGGCACACGCGCATCGAGTCTTGCCGCTGGACAAAACGATGCATTTTGCATAGAATGGACAGGTAACTTTTGAGCACGGAGCTTGAGAAAAATTTGATAACGAGGTTTATTAAATTTGAAAGATACATGCACGACCAACGAAAAACGAAAATCAGCAGAATACTTAAAATTGAACTCAGTAGAGACTGCGAGTGATCAGTTAATGAGATGATAAAATAACCTCGAAAATGTCAAAGGTGTGCTATAAACAGCAATAAATAACTTCAAAGACTTTACTAAAAGTATTTTAGTAAATCAGATGATGTTGAGCAATAGTTGAAAGAAAAGAAGTCATGTCTCTGCAGGGCATCTCTCTTTGCCTAAGAGAAGCGCAAAAGCTCTGTAACCATAAATAAAATCAAAAAAATTGAGACAATTTTAGCAGACTCTACCAACACAAGAAAAACCACAAACAAATCTGACTTACTGCATATCCCCTTGTGTAGTACTCTTATGTTGCGCTGCGTCCTACACGATGTAACACTTCTAGCGCAGTCGTTGACATAACTCTTTCCATCACTACCACATAAGGGATTGTACTGCAAGGAGCATAGCGATGAGCATACACAGCTGTACGTATCATTAACACCAGCAACACAGATGGCCTTGTAACCGCATCGAGGGGTGCAGAGAGTTTCTTTTCGAGATGAATTTAATGGTGAGTAGAGTAATGAGAAGTTAACAAGGAAAATGACAAACTGAAGAATGGACAAAAAAGACGGGGAGATGCAGGAATATAAAATTACCTGGACACTTTTTAAAACATACTGAAGCAAGGTAAATGTCATCTTTATAACAAGCAGTAAAAAAATAAGACAAAGGAACAGAGACACAGAAAGGCATAAAAGTTAAAAGGAAGGTACTTTCTATAAAGGACAATGCATGGAAGGAATACTCCTTCCCTAAAGAAAAAAAGAAAGTAATAGTCTTAATAACTTGGTTCAACTTCTTGCAGTCAGTGAAATGGAGGCAGGGCAGGGTATTGAATTTGAATGAAAGAAAAGGCGCGTAAAGGCGGGTAATAGATTAACAATTTTAGATATAAAGAACCCTCATAGAGTCAGATTGAGATCCATAAATTATTCAGTCACAAGCGAAGGACGGGATTCGAATTCGGGTCATAAAGGCTAGCGTACGTGATGAACACTTCACCAAACGAGCACCCAGTATTGCAAGACTAAGAGTTGTCAGGAGGGAAAGATGATGAATCGGAAGCGTTGCTAAGCTGACAAACGCTCATTTAATTGATAAAAAAGACGTAACTGACCTCCACAATTATAAGAAAAATACGGAGAGGAGCAAATGGTTTTAGTTTCTAAAACCTGGACGTTCTCTCGCTGCGAATAACAACAAATATTCGAAAAATATATAATTCAGAAACTTTGTGAGTTGTGCATAAACTCACTCGACGAGATTCTTAACTTTTTTGTTGTTGTTGAACAATCTATTTCAACACCTTTCTGTTACAAAATTAACTAGGGTGGAATTTCTTTATTTTTAGCTTTTTAAAATTGAAACGAGGAAACAATTTTAATTATTTGGAAATTAAAGAAGATCCTAAATTTCTTTGTCGAATTCAGGGTTTGAAACACCTTCTTGTCACAACGTTAGCTTGCATCGAATTTCAAGTATCGCGTCCATTCTAGAACGGGCATTCTACATTGTCAACAAAACATTTTTACTGTAATTAATATTATTGTTATAACTATATTTTTCTTCTTGTTGTTCTTGCTATTATTAAAAAAGGAATAGCTGTTTTTGTTTCCAATATTAATTACTTACCTCAACAATTTTAGTTTTCCTGTAAATGAATTTTTTTTGTAAACAAAACATAAAAATAAAAGACAAAGTACAGAACGTATTTACGTATCGATCAATTTAGCTATATAACTAATTTTAGAATAGGCTCAGATCTTGGCATAAAAAAGCATTTCGTTAAAAGAGAAAACCCTCAGCTAAATCTAAGCCAACATTCGGGGGTGGAAGCGGAACATTTTGTTTTTAGCAATCATTATTCACACTGTCCATATTCAATATTCAAACATCAATATTCAATATTCATAACTCAATATTTAATACTCAAACTAAATTTTCAAATATTGAAACTAAATTTTTAAATATTCAAACTAAATTTTCAAATATTCAAACTAATCTAAACTCAATATTCAATATTCCGCTTCCATCCCCAACAACATGCAAGGCTCGTGGTTCGAACCTGCGTCACATAGGTGGGACACACGATTTCTAACCACTCGATCTTCCTAACTCTAAACTTTCACTTTCACTTGTCACTTTCCTTCTGCTACTCATTTCTTTGTTTATAAACTTAGCAACTAACTTTGTTTTTCTGTCCAACTAAATCATTCGTTTTTACATGACAATTGTCTTTTCTTTACACTTAACAAACCGGGTTTGATTCTTACCTGAACCAACTGTTGTATCACACGGTACAAACATGCAATGGAAAAGAAAAACAAACAAACAATAAGTGCATTTATCAAACGTTTTGACAAAAGTTGAAAAAAAATTAGGTATCCAGCTAGTGGGCTATTTTTTGGGGCAATATATAGCATTCGACTCATAGAAAATGAGAACGAGTAGTCTAATTGTTTTAGTAGAAATCTCTTGAGAAGAAGCGAAAGTAAAATGAAACGTTTTTGATAAACTTCAACCCTGGGTTAGTACTAATAGACCTTTTAACAACTGGGCCCTGGAATGATAATCACAAGTATTGATAGCACATGCGTACTAGTATCACGTACTTGCAGCCACTAATATGAGCACTAAGGCCACGTTGATAGTGGGGATTTCACATTAAATTTACCGTAAATAAAAGTGAGCTTTATATTAGCAGCCACGGACAGCTGTTTCAGTCTTTTTGGGCCTCGTCAGCAAAGAATAGCTACTGTAACAATCAGGCTCAGATTCCCACACAAGATAATAAATAAATAAATAAATAAATAAATAAATAAATAAATAAATAAATAAATAAATAAATAGTAAAAGCGTAATGCTTGTGGGATGTGGCTGGAATGATCACAAGTATTGTTACAATATACATACTAATATCACGTGCTTGCGGCCACTAACATGGGCACTAAGTCCACGTTGGTAACGGATATTACACATTAAATCTAATATAAATAAAGGTGAGCCTGATGTCAGCAGCCATGGACAGCTTTTAATGCTAATCAATCTCTAAGCAACTGTACGTCGCAAAATAAAGTTCTCCTAATATTATGAGCCTTATGTCTTAAAGTGCACCTGACATCAAAAATGTTCTTTTTCGGTGAAATAATAAAACGTAATTTTTGGAGTAATTTGCCGCATTTTTTTTTGATTTGGTTAAATCCTCGATTTTCTATGGCTGTTTAAAGTACGTCAAAATCCCCTCAACTTGGTTCGCAACCAAGCTTAACGGGGCATGGGTCGAGTGCCGGGTGTGGCGTCAAATCGAAAACACGATTGCTTGAGGGAAAAGCTGTAGACTGTATACTGTGGAGTCCCAGGGGAAAAATATACTGCAAAAGACTTCGACACACATGTAAATTTAAAGACCAGACTGGGAAAGCTAAAAGAATTCGTTCTCGATTTGACGTCACTGCTTAACTCTCCCCAGTTCCACTTTTGCACGGTCGCGAACTATTCCAAACTCGATTTCAACGGCAAATTACTACAAAAATTAAGTTATATTATTTTAGCGAAAAAAAAAACTTTGGTGTTCGATGCACTTTAAATAGTGTTTCTGTAATGAATGTAATGGGCTGGGTATTCTTTTTTTTCTTTTTTTTTTTGCCTGGTTAAGGTTGAAACTATTCTTAATAATATTATCAGATCACAGGTGGACACAATATACCCAGACCAGTCTTTTTCATCGGCATAGGATACGCCAGGGACGGATAGAACCGTATTTGGTTGTTCTGTTTGCTGTTTAGAGTTTTAACGAACTCTTGTCTTCCCTTAGTAATTTGAGTACTTTTTCTAAGAGCATTTTTTTGCCGAATCATAGTTGACGTGTTGATGTCACTAAACAGTATTGCAGAATCAATAGTTTTGAATTCGTTGAACGTTTTACAAGCAAAATCGAATAAACTCACCGCATGCTCCATCGTACTGCTTGACCACTAAAATGCCGGCGTTACAAGAGCGTGACCTCATCACGCACTCACTGGAATATACTTTGGTGTCGTTACCGCAGACAGGATTTACATTCGCTGAACAGTCGCTTTCCATTGGACAGACACACATGGGTCGACCCTGCCTCAAGATACAACTGCCATAGTTGTCACATTTTACTTGTTTACAACTTGCTGCAGCTGGGAAAGCAAAATAAGAAAGAAAATAAAAGAAAGTTAAAAAATTTAGAAATAACTTAGGAACTTCAAATGTTTATTTCTTCTTTTTTAGTTTTTGCAATAAGCTACGAAAAACATATTTTACTAAAAGGCTTAAGTATATTTGAATATGTAGTAAGTAACTTCGGTGTAACTATAAAAAAGTTTGAAAATTCAACAAAAGGCAAACAAAGTGGTCAGAAAAAAACATTTTGTTTTACATATTAGACATCCATTTTAATTTCAAACTCGAATTTCTAAACTTTAGAAGGAAAGCGTTTAGTGTTAGCAGTGTTTAATCATGTTCTTCTCTTTAACAATAAATATTTCACAGAGCTTTTGAAGTAGTCAACATCATACGACCTTCGGAATAATGGCTTATTGTTATATCCACTGAAACAGCGACTTTTAACCTTCAATTAAGATGAGAAACCATTGTCCTGACAGATTCACTAAGAACTTTGTTTTGCAAACTTTTTGAAATATAGGAAGTTTTCTTACCACATCGACCTTGGTTCAGGACCAAAAGTGCAGAGTTGGTTGCACAGGACTGGGCCTTAAGGTGACAAACGCTGGAATATTCTCTCATATCGCTGCCACACACAGGTTGGTTCCCTGTTACACAGAGCGACGCGTTGGGACAAAGACACGTGGACGTACCGTCAAGAAAACTTTGACACTTGCCATAGATTGTACCACAGTTACTGACAACACAAGCGGCTAAAAATGAAAGACGATAACGTTTCAGTATTCAATGATAGTTTGTTTAATTTTGACAGGATTCTTTCTATTCTGTTTCTTTTCCAAGAGAAACGGTGATGTCTTTTTTAGGTATGAGGCGCTGTATCAGGTCCAGGTAAACTGAAAATTTCCTTTTTGTTACTTTTTAAAATAAATTTTTATTCATGAATTTTCATTTAAAAATTGTCTTATAGGTATCTCCTAAGGATGGTTTAAAATTCTATCTAAAAAACTTATTTTCCTGACTCCTAAACAGAATTCCACTTCTTTGCCACAAAGCTAATTTTTTATCGTTTGGAACACTCTCTAGAGGTGCATGATATATTCAATGTTCTCGCCTTGTACTCACCGCATTTGCCTTGGTGTTGAACGTAGACATCTCTTCCCTCGCTACAGGAAATTGCCTTCATGTGGCACTCACTATCATAAGTGGCTCCGTCACTTCCGCATACTGGCACATCCCCACTGGGACAGTTATCTACAGTCATGCAAAGGCATCTGGGTACTCCGTTGGCAAAGTCACAAACAGCATTATTCTTACAATCGGTCGAAGAGCAAGGAAGTACAATTAGCCCTGTACAGAAACCAAAGTGGGTTGTTATCGCATGTCTTTATGAGGGTAACTGCTAGCCCTATTGCGCGTCATTTCAGTTTTCTGGAACATTCTTTTCAAAACATGGATATCAGCGGAGGAGGTAGACACATGGTTCTAATTTAACGTGGAAAAGGAAAAACAAGAAACTTAACTCTTAGCTTGACACTTTTGCTTCTCATGGCAATAATAAATGATTTTGACCAGATTTTAACATTTGTGTAATTTTCTTTTCCGCCAAAGTTGACTCTGAGTTCCATCCTTACGGTGTCAGTTAAAAAGAAAACCAGCTTTTGCTGGGAGCTAACTTTCCTTGGGTCTTTCCATTGGCAGTGTCGCAATCAGGGAAAGTAAGAGTTTCATCAGCTTACAAAGAACGGAGATAAGCGCCGGCTTTAAGGAGTCTCTCGGCTTGGAAAAGGATTTAGCTTTTTAGGTATCAGAATATATTTTGAAGTATTAATATTCATTATGAAGTATTAGGCGGTACTATATATTGTTAAAAGATACCAAGAAATATTACATATAGCATAAGATACTGTGGATTGTTGGGTGATATCATGAATTATTCGGGGGTAATGTGGATTATTTAGAGATGTTGTGAGTTATTAAGAGAAAACTATGAATTATTAGGAGATACTATAGAGTAATAGGAGGTAGTGTGGAGTAGTAAGAGGTACTGATACATACTACTTATTAACCGAGAGTTCAGTCATTACAGGGAAATCTCAGACCGAGGCCTTGTTGTAATGATCTCGCTATTGCTCGGTCATTACAACAAGACAGAGGTCTGAGATTTTCCTGTAATGACCGAACGGATGTGGTTAATAAGTTATTTATGATATGGCCTTTAGTCTATTTTTGGAAGAAAACAAAAAAAGCACTGGAGGATAATTACCATATCCGCTAGCGCGCGTACTCATTTCAAATTATGTTCACTCAGCCGAATCGGCAGTCGAAACGAAAAACAGGCAAAAATGATTTCTTCAGAAATTAACAGTCAAAAATTAATGTCAAAAAAAAAAAAGTCTCAAAATGACCGATCATTACAGGGAAATCTCGCCCTCCCAGCAGCCAATCAGATTGCAGGAAATTATCTAGCCATATAATAATAATAATAATAGAAGATAACGTGATTTATTAACCTACCACAAGAGCCTTCGTGAGCCACTGTTACTCTTTGGTTTTTCCCACAAAATTCTACTTTAAAGTGGCACATGCTGTCATACGTGATACCGTTCGAGCCACAGACGGGTGTGGCCCCTGAACTGGAACATTCGTAAAGCGTTGGGCAGACACACTCAGCTATATTGTTTATGTCAGTTATCTGGCATCCACTGTAGTCAGTACAAGTCTTGAGGGCACAACCGTCTGTAGACATAAAACAGGTTGTTACAACGGAGAATCAATTTAGCTATTTGAAGACTTGGATTAAGCTGGAAATAAAAGTTCTACGAGGGTTAAATCTTGTCTTGTCTAAATGTCTCGTATTTTACTCGTTTTGCTGATCTCTGCTATTCATAAATAATCTTCAGAGCTGCCGACCCCTAGAAAATTTTGGAGATCTAGCTCTAAATTTCTTAACATTGACTTCCAGATTCTGGAAACATCGGACTTATAATATAAAAAAAATCTTCATTAATTTTTAGTATATTGAGTTTACAAAATCACAATTTCTTTTTCTTTTTTACCGTGACTGACCCTTTTTATTTTTTTATTTTTTTATTTTTATTTTTTTTCACTTTGACTATTGTAATAATCTTAAGCCGTCCACAAACCACCTGCCTCGATTAGCCTTGCTATTTGCAGGTGGTATGATATTTGTATATTTGTATTTGTATATTCATAAATAAAGTTGTTGTTGTTGTTAAAAAATCACCAGAAACACGTGAATAGCCTCAGCTGTATTTAAGTGAAGGCACACTAAAATAATTTAAACGTGATTCAGTCACGAAAGCACTTTAGTCACACCTTATTCAAAAGGTAAAAACGGTTGAACCTTTTGGCATCAATAGACGTGACGAACAGTCGTTTGATTGTTATTCATTCTCAATCGTTTTTCTTACACCTCAGTTGCGTTTTTATTTTTTTTGGTTCTCTTACTTATATATTACATTTATAATTTTAGACTTAATTTGATTTAAAAAGCGTTTTATCATCTTCCATTGTTTGTAATATCAGCCCCTTATTCTTCCTGTATGAATATACATAAAGCTGTAAAAAATAATTTGTCCTGTTAAACCTGATGATGACTGGTATTGACCAGTCGAATAATCGTACACAAAAGTATTCACGTCTTTTGGTAAATCTTCGCTTTTTGACACCTAGTGTTTAATTTATTTTCTTCGACGGGCCACGATCTTCTGATTCAACGTTGGCTAGCAATTGATCTTTTACAGTTTTGCACTGGTTTATAACCTATTCTTAATTTTTCGATACATTAAAAGACTTTTTGTAAATCCTTGAGACCGTGAGATGACGACCAAAAGGATGTGTCAAACAATAAAGCCGTAAGAGGTTAAAGGTCTGAATTTATTTTTTTTGTTTTGTGTTCTAAGTGATCTGGCTAAGTAGCCAACCAGCAGGATATTCGCGCCTACATGTAAAGACTATGCCCAACAAAATTAACAAGCTTTCGATATGGTTATTTATGCTATTATTATAATATTAATTAGGGTTCATGATCCCGTTGAATTCAAAAATGGTACTTACCACACTGTCCCTTCCTCAGGACCTTTAATGGACTCCTGTTCTTGCACGCACGGAGCTTCATATTGCACTCATTAGTGTACGAGTTACCATCACTAGCGCATACAGGGTCAGCGGTGGAGTCACATGACTCAGGACATTGACAAACTGCTTGGTCACTCTTCTTAATGCACACCTCAAACGGTTCGCAAAGTTTATCAGAACATAAATCTGAGAAACAAAAAAAAATAGATAATTTTAAGAAAAATCTAGAAATCAGACGTGATTATGGCACTGTTTCGGCTCAAATTGAGGCAAGAAACACTGTTTAATTGACAAAAATTTCCATCCTAAGAGGCAGCTGATACGAAGAAAGTTCAGCCCGTTTGATTGTACAGATATTTTCCCCGCCAACCAGTATAAAATTTATCATGTCATCCTTCAAGACTTAAAATTTGAAAGTAAACAAATTCCAAACCGACATATTTAAATACCTAGTTCAAAAGTCTCCGGAGAGACCGCGTTTTTTTGGTGAGTGCAATCTTTTCCGCATTTGCACATGAAAATATTGCGCCCAAACAGCCGGGATGAATGGTTTATTTAAGAACGTGAGACAAACCTTGGCGCCATAATATTTTGCCCAGTTTCTAAAGACCAACCTTCTCTGTGCAGGGGTCCCTTTCAAATGAACGAAACAATCGTTTTGTTTAAAAAGTAAACTTCTTGGCTAACTCGCTCATGGGGCCGGAGCTTATCTCCGATTTTTTAGTGCTAAATGCATGAGAGTCTTTGACTCTCCCTGCACTAATCAATCGCTGATTAGCTCCGAGCAGATGCTGGTATTATCTTTACCAAGCTCGTAAGGTTTTAGTCTGAGACTGCTTGAGCGGAAAAGAAGGCCACTCAAGTAATCAAATGTTGGTAGAGCCGGGGTGAGAACCTTGAAACAAGTTGGAAGAAAGAATTATTTCCAACAGCGCAAACACGCCTCTTTATATTCTAATACTCTACAGTACCTCCTTATGATTCACCGTATCGCTTAATTCATTGTATCTACTAATACTTCAAAATATCTCCGATTACTGTTTCCTAATACTGCAAAATATCCTTGCAGAGATCTTGCCTGGGTTTCATAAAACGGACCCTAATTGTAAAATCTCATCTAGTGTGAGAGCTGTAAATAAACTAAGTAAAGCGGTAGAGATTAAAAGAGTTTTTATTTGTTTCGGACAATTGTGAAAACACTACATTTCTTACGAAACACTAACCGCATTTCCCTTGATGTATGACTTCAAGAGGGGTAAAATCACCACAGGCCCAGTACTCCATGCTGCATCTGCTCTCGTAAGTCCTCATATCTGAAGCACATACGGGTTCTTTTAATCCCGGACAAGGATTTGGCGGACATCTACATTTAGGCGTTCCATCTGCTTCCAAGTAACATTTTGCGTAGTGATTCGTGCACTTGACAAACTTACATGGATCTGCAGGGTCAAAATTTTATGGTTAAATTTTTGATGACGTCATTGACTACAATCTTCTTAATTAACTTACAACTTAAGGTAGCAAATCCTTAAAGATGACAGGATAAAGTTAAGGCTGATGCTTGTGGGATGTGACTTAAATAATAATAAATTACAAGTCAGGTAGTACATACGTACTAGTATCACATCTATATACATTATATATACATATATATATTTTTTCCCGTTCTTTCTTTTCCTTTTTTCTTTATATAAATGTATTTATATATATTTTTAGACATTTATATTTATATATAAGGGGATATTTTAAGATATTACATATAATAAACTTTAATTTATCTAATAGTAAATTCAAAACCAACAATTCATTTTAAGTAGAGTATATTGGGGTGGTTAGGGTGGGTAAGTAATATAGTATTTTTAGAATTAATATTATTAATTTTCTTTTTAAATATTTTATTTTAGATAGGCAGATAGGTGTCTACCATTAGTTTACTAGATATTGTAAACTATAGAATTTCTGACACAGTAATAAAGTCTTTATTATTTATTATTATTATTATTATCAAACTTGAAGCCACTAGTATGGGCACTAAGGCCACGTTGGTAGCGGGCATTACCACTTAAATCTACCGTAAATAAAAGTGAGCCTGACGTTAGCAGCCATGGACAGCTGTTTCGGCCTATTTGGGCCTCATCAGCATGTCATAGCTTACAACCAGGCTCAGATTCCCACACAAGATAATACGATAAAGTTAATGCTAATGCTTGTCAGTTATCTGACGTAGATAACAGGACATGAGTTTAAAAATTCAAAAGTTTCTTCAGGCAAATAAAGTGCTAAAACTCTGTGGTCTGTACCAGAAATTTTGAAATTATATTCTAAAAATCTCGGAACTTAGAGTACTTAGTCTTAATGATTCACAAGTTTTAAAGACTTTTACCGACCTTTTCTGACCATTTTTAAAAACTTTTCAAGGACTTGTTAAATAAGAAGACAAGCAAATTTAACATTGGCCAAGTTCGGAACTTAAACGTGCAGTATTTGAGAGACTCAGTGCCAAAGCCTCATTGGCGTAATAGGTGAAAAAAATAGGCATAAAATCATAAAATGTTAAAAACGTTCTCTGGCTGATAATCTTTAAAAACACAAGCTTTCGGCTGTCACACTGTGTACAACCTTTGACGAGTAAAATTGACCTCAGGGACTACGTGTATAAAAAGTTAAAAGGTGAGAAATAAGATTTTATGCCTGGCTGCAACGCCTCAATTTTTAGATATAACTCCTTATCTCGCTAACTCGGCTCGCTAGAAGGTCATTATCAGTTTTAAAATTACAAAATCGACAAAACAAACGAATTCAAAAGATATTTCAAAGACGTATATTCTGTATCAAAAACATTTTTAAAGGCCTAACAACCACTCAGAAAATTCACAGACTTTCAAGGATTTTAAAGACCGCTACGAAACCTGTAAACAGCTCAATGGAAAAATCATAAATCGGCCATACGTTCTTTGAAAAATTGCCTTTAGATTGCAGTTTTATATCGGGCTAATTCAAATTCCGAAAGAATCTTCAAACTTAAGAACTTTTGTTTTTCTAATCTTCATAAAAATGGTGCATGTATGGCAGCTAATGAGAAAAGAAGTTTTAGAAAGTTAGCTGCCAAAACATGTTAAGCTATTTCAAATCACTGTCAGTCTTTGTTTTTTTCTAAACTTATAACCAACTGAATACTCTATACATCTTTTAGAATTGTAGTCATCAATGAAAATATATACGCACTTTACCACAAAGTCGTTGATGTATTTAAATGATTATTATTCCTTTGGTAATACTCTTATAAAATAAAAAAAAAATCGTTAATTGTTCTTGAACCAAATTGAATCTTTTTTTGAGTAGCCTTAATTTGGTTTTGCCATTTTTTAAAGGTGTACTTACCGCAATTACCGTCCTTTGCCTTCGTAACGTTTTTCTTTCTTTCGCATGCCATCACTTTCATGATGCATTCATTTACGTACGTTTTTCCGTCCGTGCCGCAAATAACGTCAAGTTCAGCTGGGCATTGTTCCCGCACAGGACACTTACAAGTTGCTTTGCCATCCGGGCTTTCGTAACATTCTGAATACATTTGACAACTATGCATTGAACAACCTCCCCCTGGAAAAGGGTGGAATGAAACAACATAAAAGCAATTGAAGATTTTTGCAATAATACCAGAAACATTCTATTACTTAAACTTGTTTTCTTCTCATAAATAATAACACTGCTTTAATATACGATTATCTATGAAATACCTATATATCTTTTATGTAATTAACCAACAAAAATTATACTTTCAACATTGAGCAAATTTCTCGAAACTTAATATGTTTTGTTTCATAAATCGTAAAATGAAATTCCAATTATGTAACAATTTCCTTAATTTCTAAAATTACAAAAAATTTTCCGCTTTTCAAGAATCATTGCAGAGTTCGACAATGAAATCTTTCCTTAAGCATGGTTTAGGAGTTTAATTTTTTTAAATTTTGACACTCAACTCATCTTAACCAAGTCGAATACGTCAATCTTATTTTTTTTTACTGAACATTTCTCCAGAGTATCACCTACGAATTTGTAGTTAGTAGCGCTGGTGATAGCAGTTGATCCGCCGAAACATGTTTCGTTTAAAGAGCTGTTATTGTTTTCAAATTCATCACTTAGATACTTTTACAGAGATCATTTTGAATAGGAAAGATTAAAATTTGTGAGATTTTACTGCTATGAAAATACAACAAAAAAGAAAAGTGAAGAATAAAGACGTACCACAAGGTCCTCTGTTGGCCACCCTCAGCGTGTTATCCCGAGCTTTACAAGCCTGGACTTTGAGATGACATTCGCTTGTATACTCCCTGCCATCCGTGCCACATACAAGCTGCGGGGTAAAACTACAGTCCCGTACATCCGGACAGACACAGGCAGCCATAGATCCATCTTCTCGGCACACCTCATACGCTTTGCATTTCTTTGCTGTACATGGCTCTTTGAATAAAGAGGTAATATGTTACGATTTACACATGATAAGCACTCAGCCACTACCTTTTAGTACCAAGCGTGATCTAGACAACTCAAGGCTGAATTGTTTTGCTCTGACGGAGAGGACTTTGGATAATAAATCTATATTATTTCATTTTTGAGTGATAATAAAATAATTATATCCTTCGGACATAATGAAATCCAAGTAAGTTACGGATTCGGTCTCAAGCCTCGTGGGCTATTGACGCGTTGTTCATTCGTCTTCTACGTCTAATTATTAAGTGTCTTCCCTGGGTTCTTTTAAAATTATGGAGGCTGGTTCTCTCCCTTTAGTCAAAGTAAAGTTCCAGGTAATTTCCAAATATGTGGAGCGCTGTCAAGGTCGCCATTCGAAAATAAATAAAATGATCTCAAGTGGACTGAAAACATAAAATTCAATGATTTTTCTGGGTCCTTAACAGAAAGCCTTCATTTTAAAGGAATTCCAGGCATCAAAGCAGCTAATCCAAAATATCAAGGAATTCCGGGTTTTCTAAATGGCAAACGAAACCTGACTGGCAACAATAACTAATTGAAAAACGAATCGTTTAGCGTTGTAAATCGTCTAATTTATAAATAAAACATTTTAGCGTCAATAAACCTAAGTATTCTCACTGTGTTCGCTAACGATTTTCTCCTAACAAGCTCTTCAGTTGAAGTAAATATTTTAACTTCGATATTATCAGAGTTATAGAGTTATTATTACTGCTACTCACTGCATTGTTCCTCTGCAATAACGATTAATCCTTCATTCTGGGCCAGCTGCTGGTTCTTACAAGCTTCAGCCAGCATCTTGCACTTGTTTGGATAAGTTCTACCGTCACTGCCGCACACAGGGATACCAGACTCTGGGCATTCACTAGCTAGTTTGCACTTGCATTCATATTCGCCATCTTGTTTTGGCACACAGTGAGCGCTGTTCGGACACTTGACAAATGCACATATATCTAATTGGAAGAAAAAAACAGTATCAAAAGGTCTAAATAGCAAGAATTTAGTAATAATTTTTAAAAAACACATAACACTCTTCAAACTTATAGTGACATATTTGTTTCGGTAAACCTTTGCCTTCCTCAGTGCGAAAATGGATTAATGAACTAAAATGACAAACATATATAAAGAAATAGAATAAATTATACTGGATAATAAAGAATGGTACAAAAGAAACCCGTGAAAATTATAAGGACAGTTTAAAATTGACATGCTTAACTTGTTGGTTGAGAGAAGGTTTCATTGAGTTAATGTAGATAGCTTCTTTAATTTTAAGTTCAGTTCGAGTTGAAGCTTGCGAAAGAATGCTGAAGCAACTGGGAAAACTTAAAGAACGACATTTATCAGAAGCAGCAAGATGTTTATAAATATGAAAGGCTTTACCCCTTGTAAGGTGCTCGTTTACACGTATATATAAAATCTTTGCGTTTAAATAAGAAACCAAAATGTCTGCTAAAGAGAAACATGGGCAAAAAATTAGGGCTCTAAATTCAGTAACCTTTGCTTGACTGGTACTGCGCAAAACTAATCTATAAAGTTAAGGTTGAAGGGAGAATGTCAGTTTTAGTTGGTTCATTTTAATCTCTTTTGGGTGAACGATTATTTTGACTGGGTAATTTTTACCGCTGATTCACAAAGGGCAACACTCGAAACGTCTGCTTCACATAGGGATCCCAGAAAACTTAGGCGATAATCAAACATTTAAAACCAAGAGTTGGTTGAACAATGTGTCGACAGTGCTTGTATAAAGTTGTGTTTCGGAATATTTCAATTTATACATCAGAAGTTTCTTATATAAAAAGGCTGTTACATAAGAAAAACTTACCGCAGTATCCTATACTTCGAACTTTGATGCTCTTATTTCTTCTACAAGCTCTTGCCTTCATCACGCATTCATTCAAATAACTTTTTCCATCTGAACCACAAACCAGGTTTATTGTCCTAGGGCAATTAATTTCATCCGGACACACACACTTCGTTTGACCAGTTGACATGACTTGACATACGGAGTGATGGTTACACTTTACATTTTTACAAGCGTCTGTTAAATACATTACAAGGTATAAGAGACCAAATTTTAAGAAATAATTAACAATTATTTTGTTGGCGCGCGTTTGATAATTATAAGTTGATTATAGAATAACAAGAAAATAATTAAACGACAATCAAATATACTCGGTAGAGAGATAACAATATGCAAATGGGAAGATCCTAAATCGATAACAAGTTTATAATAGGAAATAATACGACAATAAATCAATAATAAAATAATAGGATGATAACAGAACAATAAAATAACTAGATAATATACACACAACAACAGAATAACAAGAGATAACAAGATAATAAGGTAATAGTAATATGAATAATAATAAGTTGATAGTGGTTTAATTTCATAACCAAAAGGCGCGAAAGGAAAAATATCCTATTACAGGCGTCAACAAAATTTTTTAATTTGATTAACAAAACTGACGGATGGTCTGCAAACCAAGAATATCGGGGTCCTGTTTCAATTGCCAGTATATCATCTGTGTTTTTAAGCCTACTTATGTTAGCCATTAAATATCCAATCAACAGTTTACAATAGTCATATTATAGTCAATTTAGTTTGAGAGAATTTTTGTACTTTCTTAGGACGACCAGTTTCCTTTTCTTCACTCCGTTACAAATGTAAAAAAAAAACAGGGCTGTATCTCCATAGCAACCATTCGACTTACCGCACGGCCCTCGACTGACTGGGACGATATGTTTTCCACTCTTGCACGACTTTGCCTCCATTAAACATTGATTGATATATGTCTTTTCTATTTTCCCATCTGTGGCACAAACGGGATTGACCGCCGACCATAAACATTTTCGTTCATCCGGGCATTTACAGCCAACTGTGCCAGCCGAAAAGTAACAAGAGGCGTAATTATGACACATCTTCAACGAGCACGGAATAATCACCAGTCCTGAAATGTGAAAAAGAGAAATTTCAGTTTTTTATGAGTCCTTTGTTGTAGATTAAAAATGTGTTTAAACCGTCTTATTAAGTAAATCTATGCTCACGTCATTTTTAAAGGCGGTGCAGGTTTGTTCAAAAGCTGGTGATTTTTAACCCTCGGCGTAGCCAAATTTCAAATAGCAATTTATTTATAAGGGGTATATTTACAATGTTTACGAAATAACAAGCACATTTTTCGAAAATAAACATGTCAAACCCAAAATTCAAAAACCAATTAGTCTTTAAAAGGTAGTAAGATTGTACAGGGATTTAAAGTTTAACTCTGGTTAGTGCTAGTTGGCTTTTTACAATGAGCATACAGCTGTAAGTAGGGATTAACTTTTGTGTCTCTACCTACAGTTTACTACAGATTTTGGTGATTTTGAAAATGTCTAGGTGGCAAAACCGTTGAGTCATACATTCTTTGTAAAACTTGACTTTATATCGGGGTACTTCTAAAATAATGAACTTTTGTCTTCTTTTAGAAACGAAACATATAATAACAGAACAAAAAAGTATAAACAACAGGCTTCTTTCATCTTTTACGGAAAGCTGGTAGCCATCATTTACTGATGCATCATATACAATTGCTTCTAGCCTGTTCGATAGCAAGAATGGCTAGATACAGATACATAGGTAAGGTTGGCAAGAAATATATTTCATCTTTTTTGGTTTACTCTTCCAAATCTGGTTAGATTTCTACAGAATAAATGGTTTGACTCGTTTTAAGAACTCAATCTCTACAAAAAATGTAATTGACGATGAAAAGCACCTTTTCAAAGCATTAAAATTAAACAGTGTTGGTGTTTTATGGTGACTTACCGCATTCTCCATTTCTCCATGTAAAATTCTTTCTTTTCTTCTCACACTTCTCCTTCCTGGCTTCACATTCATTGCTATACGTAATACCATCGTTGCCACACACCGGTTCTCCACCACTAGGACAAGACTTTGCACACTCACACTTAGCAGTACCATCCTGACTGCCAACCACACAGGTAGAATCCACGCATATAGTTCTTGAACAGGCATCTTTGAAACAAAAAATAAAACTTTTAGTTAAAGTTTAAGGCATATGCAAGATTAAGGGTAGACCTGTTGATCTTATAGTGCAAAAATACACACATCAGTATATGATGGCTACCAGCGCATGCTACAACAGGTTATTTAAACATGTAAATAAAAGTTATTAAGCGTATTTGCAGTGGATGTGGCTTTTAAGTCCTGAAAGAAACTGAAATTCTAAGGCACAGAATTAACAAAAGTGGGGCATCTATAATCTTTGTATGTAGCTTCATCTTTTTTTTGTCCTCCCATTGTACATTGCACGCCTAGTTTCAACTTTACTTTTACTTCTTGCAATTAAGTAATTAACAAAAGGTTTCATCTTGGCATTACTCATGTTGTTCTTTGTACCAACAATGCACAGGCACAGGTACCAAAAGCCTGGTCACTACAGCACGCAGCAAGATTTACATCTAAACGTTTTCTAGCTCTGCATGTTTAATCCGGAACACGTCTTACATACATACAAACTTTTGTGAGCACTATAGATAGTGTTTTTTCAGCGTCTATTATAAAGACAACGTACGAAAATTAATAAATAGGACTACAAAATTAGTTACAATAAATATGAATAAATTTATGATAAAAATTACTATATTTATAAATTTAAAAAAGACGTAAATATTCCCTTCTTGAAGTTCTTTAAAAGATCCTTCCATAGTTTGTTTCTTAAATATGAATGTTTCTACTCTTTCTTTGACTGAGCTCTTCAATAGGTTAAGAATTCAAAAATATAATTAGTTTGTTGCTAATAAAAACTCCTTATAATTGGTTATATATCAAAGTTAAAAAACTTGTGGCTGACAGATTGTCCTAAAAACATAAAGTTATCCAAATTTCAAAGGAATAGATGTTTAAAAACTTCATTCAAAATGTTACCAGGTTATCAATATTACTCTGAGTATACTCACTGCAAGGACCATTGTGGAGCTTGTTGATTGGTTTCTTGCTGGCACACGCCGACACTTGCAGTAGACACTCGTTATCATATGTCTTGCCGTTGCTACCACAGACCTGAGCAGAAACCTGGGGACAAGTGTTAGCCTTGGGACATGAACACCTGGTATTGCCCGTCATGTGATTCTTGGTACAACTTCCGTAGTATGTGGAGCACTTTGTAAAGGAGCAAGAATCTGGTAAAATAAGTTTTAACATTGTCACTTTAGAATATGATAATAGTTTAAAATTAAAACAAAAATAAAAAAAATAAAGTTAAGTAGTGCAAGGATCTGATATTTGGAGCGTCAATCCCTCTTTAGGAATATAAAACTCTAAAGACCAACTCTTTACTCACCTACGGAAATGACTAAAAATTTTGACCCTTACAGTCAAACCGGATGTTCTTTTGATGACAACATTGCAAACTTCCGCCGCAATATTGTTAATTTGATTGGCAGTTTGAGCGGAGCAAGTTGTAACCAGCATGAGCAATTTGTTCAATTCATTTTGTACTTTGTGGCTACAACTGTGATTTCTCGTGATAGTGTGTCAAGTGCTGCTGCAATATTTTGAGGATAGATATACGAGTTTTTATGTTGTGGAGCCACTCAGCAACTACAACACGCTTCTCGATCGTGTGAAAAAAGCTATTCCAGTTCTTTAAGTAAACGACGAACAAATAGTAGTATTATACAAGATGTGACATTGGAAACATTTATAAAGATTGTACACCAGACGACCACAAGACAATTATTCGTTTCAGGCGAAGTAGTACGATTGCGGTGTATGTGAGCCATGGAAGCTACAAAATTCGCAACTTACACATCAAATAAAATTTGAAAATCGTGTACACGGGTTCCAACTTGCTCCGCTCAAACTGCCAATCAAATTATCAATATTGCGGTGGAAGTTTGCAAAGTTGTCATCAAAAGAACATCTGGTTTTACTGTAGTTGTCTGATTACATGTTATAGCTCCTTAAACTACCGACAGTGTTTAACGATTAGATTTTCAACCTTAAATCGTCTAAAATACGAGCTGTAGCTCCTTACAAAACTTACGGTGATGATCATAAGATTTTCAACCTGGAATTGTCTAAATTACGTGTTGTAGCTCCTTAAACTACTTACGGTGATGATCATAAGATTTTCAAACTTGTTCTATTTAAATTAGTCTTGTAGCTCCTAAAACTACGTACTGTGATGATCAGAGATTTTCAAACTTAATTAAATTTTTTTTATAAAGGTTAACAAAGCAATTCAAAAATTATTTGAGGAAAAAAAATTCACTGTTTCCTTATTTAGCACATTTGAAAATTGATTTCGTTTCGGAGCACATGGTTTAATTATGGCCAAACTCTAGCTTGGGCTCGACAGCAAAGTAAAAAAGAAACCAAGCCAGTTGAAATATTGACATATTTAATTGGAGTTCTCTAAGACCATTCATCGACAAAGTTTAAAGACTCATATTTCAGTTGCGACCTAGTTATTTATTGACAGCCGCTATGAAATATTACAGCGCATTTTCTCTAGTTTTTCTTAGAAAACCTCGATCTCGTAATATTGTTTGAACTAATAAACTAAACTTAATCTTACTACATTCTCCCTTGTGCACAACATTGATATCAATGTGCTTTTGGCATGACTCAGCCATGAGATGACACGTGCTGTTGTAAGTCTTCCCATTGGAACCACACACTGGATTTCTTTCCTGTGGACACGAGTCTGTCTTTGTACAGATACAAGCCGTGGAACCGTCAGGCTGAACCTTACATTTTGAGTGGAATTCGCATTTAGCAAACATGCAGGGGTCTGTTGAGAAGAAACAACAACAAATCTTTCACATTCACTCATATATTAATTTTTTATTCATTACTTGGAAATATTTTGATGTGGGCAAACATATAGACCTCTTTCATAAATGGCGGACGTTATTATCATCCTTTTGTGTACATTCAAATAAGCCTTCCTAGCCTCGATTGAGTGAAAATTCTATTTTTTTTACACATGTTGACGAGGCTAGGAAGGCTAATTTACATACAAATAAAAGAATATCAATTAGGCCCGCCATTTATGAAAGAGGTCTATGAAATTCAGAAAGTCAAGTTCTACTCTAAACTGTCTTTTCAACTGTGTAATCTTGTTCCATTGTCTTTTTTAAGTCATGTTGAGAGGAGAATTTGATACACTCAGTCATTCATAGCTATCATCACAATGACATGATCATCAACGTCATTATCATCAGAAGCAACATCCAAACTAGCTGGATGTAACTCAGTTGGCTGTTTGGTTCGTCTAGATCAAATCTATTTAACGAGAAGAGTGGGATTTGAACCTTTTGTTATATATAACTATATATAAACATAAATGCTAGCCATTATAGTTTCTCTGTCCAGTCCCCACGCAATGCGGTAAACCGCTAACTAACTTTGGTAACAGAACATGGGTCACTCGTGTTAAAATCTGTGGATAACTCTTGAGCCACGCTGTCCTAACTGTCATCACCACCAGCACCATTGGCCATCATGATATCCAAATTATCGCCATCATTATCATCATCATAATTGTATACATCTTCAGTACACTAATGCATCATCACAACCAATATCTTAACAACAACAATAACCTAATCGCGAACATTATTCATATTTCTTTACTTACCACAAGCTCCAACGCTTACTACGCTTGTTGGGTTATCGTTTTTACATGCAATGACTTCAAGCATACATTTATTGATGTAGGTCTTTTTATCTGAGCCACAGACAGGCGCTATATCAGCAGGACAGTCTTCGTCCTTTGGGCAGACACACTCTGAACTCCCATTTTGCTCCACACAGCGCTCTGTTGCCAAACACCAGGTATTGGAACAAATTCCTACAAACAAAAAGTGACCTTTGTTTGTTCTTTGTCCATTTTATCCTTTAGACTTAATTCAAATAATTTATAACTGTTACGAAAAATTGTACTGCGTGACCATTGTGACTCTCTAGAAGCTTCCCGAGAGTTCATAGTTTGTTTATTTTAGGATCTTGAGTAAGCTTTTCGAAAGTGGTATGTTTTGTAATCTTTCAATTAAATAGACTATTTAGAAAGTTCTACAATCTTATTGTGAAAGTATATAAGTAGGCGAGTCCGAGCGAAGTTTTAACTAGTTTTCACAAGCGAAAAGAGTTTGACATTAGCCATGTCTAGTAAAGAGTGACATTAGTCGTGTCTAGTCAAGTGTGACGGAAGCAGTGTTTATTGAAGGTGACGGAGGCCGTTTAAGTTTATCGAGTTACATGCTGTTGTAGGGTTTTACTTGGTGGAAACTACGTTCATTTTTGGAATAAATCTTGTTGTTCCGACAACCCTGCTTTCAGTTTGGTTTGCAAGCTACCCATCCTCTAAAAGATAACACGTGCAACAATAACCTTATTTCTTAATTACTGAGTGAACTTGCTAAACTACTTTACTGAAACTTCTACCCGACTTTTCAATAATCATGTTTGGATGATTAAAACAACTATTGCTAGAGTCATGTAATCTGAAACGCATTTACTATACATTTTGTCTATCGTATTTACAGTTTCACACCTTATCCACCTTTGCATCTTTATCTACACTACTACTACTACTACTACTACTGCTACTACTACTACTACTACTACTACTACTACTACTACTACTACTACTACTACTACTACTACTACTACAACTACTACTACTATTGCTACTACAACTAAAACTACTACTACTATTGCTACTACTACTAAAACTACTACTACTAGTGCGGCATCAGCCAAGCTAACTTTAAAATGCAAAATATAAAGCTTTAATGGGTCGAAATTCCTCGACTAGGCCTGCACGATGGCTGTTGGCTCATCTGCAACTTGACAGGTTTTATTTTTATTCTGCTGGCAGCCTTCTCACTAGCTTAGAGCTCATGGGGGAGCCAGGTTAGTCAGCAGCTACCCGACCATGTCGCAGGTTGCACTGGGTTACATGTTACCAGTAGCAGAACAATCTCTGACATGACAGTGTATTTACAACTACGTAATAATCTAACAAATATCTGTAGTTATACAGATTTACCTTTACATCTACCTACGTTAACATCTCGATCTATTTGCATTTATTCATGTACATAAAAACAAGAAACAAAAAAATCATACCACAAGGACCTCTGTATTTCACGTTCAGCAATTTCCCCTTAGCACAAGCCTCAGCTTTCATGACACACACAGATGGGTAAGTGACATCATCTGACCCACAGACAGGATCAGAAACCTCTGGACAGTGTCGTTTATCGATACACTTACAGTACGCTGAACCATCAGAACTGACCTCACAAGTAGCATCGTTATCACAATTCTTAGTTGCACAAGGACCTGGTGATTAAACAGAAAGTCGAAACACTAAGCGGTTTATCAGGTTCAATACTGAAAAGACATTCAACTATTAATCGATGAATCAGTTTATTTACATAGCTTAAATTCAAGGGTTCATACAAACATCATGGCAAACAATTGAGAAATGGATGAAACTAAGTCAAGCACTTTGAATTTTAATGAATTGGATTAAACTCCGGAGATGACTTTTAAACAAAACTGTCCATTGGAGTTGTTCCAATTGAGCACCAATCTCTGTTGCGGATCAATTTACGATAGTCCCCTTCAAAAAGTTATCCGCCTAAAAGGCGGAGAAATGCCCCCTTTAAGTTAGAGACAATTTAACTAAGCAGGGCTTATATTAAAAATTCAAAAACGCAACGAAAAACTTGTTAATAAAACATTACGTTCTTAGCAACCTTGTGCTGATTGCATATTGCCGAATAAGCTTGTGGCTGTAAGAGAAGGAGGGAAACGAATAGTAATGAAAAGTAGTAGGAAGTAAGATGGAAGAATATATGAATTTGGACGAAATATCTATAAAACAACTCTTAAAAAAACGTGTTACCTCGGGAAAAGATTTAACACGGAAATCACTGCCATAAAATATAAGTGTAACACCTTTGGCGCTTATTTTTCGAGAATTTTTTTTTCGTCGATCACATAGTATTATGTTAGCGCTTGGAGATAAGAATTTTATGTTCTTATGTTGAACTTTTGATGATATAATTTGCATCTTCGTGTGCCCCTGTAATATACCGTCTTACTTTAACAGCAGCAAGTGTCAGGGAAGAACAAATAACATGAATTAATATAGATTGAAGTTTTACCTCCACAAGGTCCCTTGTAAGCAATAGCTTTCGACAAGTTTTGGCTGCAAGCAGCGTAATCCAGATGGCATTTAGATATATACGTAATTCCGTCTATGCTACAAACAGGATCTCTGTCACGACATTTCTCCTCACTGCCACACTCACAAGTCGTAGTTCCATCAAACTTGGGAACACATTGGGCGTTGTATTTACAAGGACTTAACAGATCACAGGGTCCTAAGGAGAGAAAATATTTGCTGGATCTAGTGATTCTTCATAGAGGCCTCATGGAGAAGCAAAATCCCTTTTTGAAAGCTTTTAAAACAAGGCCGAAAACGTACTGTAGACACTTAATACTTTTTAAGTTAACAATTAAAATGCTTCGGCTGTGTAGGTAAACACGTGATTTAATCAGCTCTTGGTTAAATTAGTTAATTGCGGGCGACCAAAGGGAGCACGCAACACTAATCTGTTTAACAGTCAGCGGCATGTGCCGCCCATGCGCTGTATGTATCTAAAAGAGATAGAACCTTTTTTGACAAACTCGTTTGACCACTTGATAAGAGCCTGTTTGACAGGTCGTGATACATGTATCTGATTTTGACACGGGCACTCTGCAGTTGCTCATCTCATGATTGTGCATACGTGTAATCTACATTGTGCAGTTCTTCAACAACTTGGCAAATTTCTATAGTATTTATTACTGCCATACATTTTTAGAGAGGTTAATTTGGAAAATCTCGCCATGTTTTGGTTTATAAAGCTAGTTCGCTGGAGGTTATTTGCGTATAAAAGGCTCACACAGGGCAGATTTTGTGAGCCATGCCGTTTAACATAGGTTTCCGAGCGCTTCGTTTCATTACGAATATTTTTATAGATTTTGAACAAAGGGTGTTGTATGACTTCCTCCAATAATAATACTACCTCAGTTTCCCGCCCGCACGTTCTAAGCTCTGCTTACCCCTAGTCATTACCGTAAGTAGAATAGGAAACTAGAGTCAAATTCAAAAGTTAAGTGTTAATTGACTGTCATTTGTCACACCTGTGAAACCTCTCTCCTCTTTAGAAAAAATGGTCAAATTTGATAGGTTTGCACTTGTTAAAGATGAAAAAGGAGGTTGTCGACACATGTCAGTACTAAAGACAGTCGTCCTTCTTAAATTACCGCATTCTAAACACTAAGATCTTACCGCAATACCCTTCTTTGACAACTCGGATCATCTTTTTTTGTTTGCATGCTCTCGACTTCATAATACACTCGTTCCAATAACTCTTTCCGTCGCTCCCGCAGATAGCGTTAATTGCTTTTGCACAATCATTTTCAGAAGGGCAAACACATGTCGCCCGTCCATTCTCGTCGACCTTACATGTAGCACTCTGTGGACAAGTTACTCCATTACATGGGTCTAAAGCGAAGTTAGTAAAACGAATGTTATTCATACAATAAAACAAAGGGGGTCTAGTATGTACAAGAGATGCATTCCCATATGCCTTTGGTGCAAGTATAAACAGCTTAAAGCTTAGCTAAATCCTATTCTGGGCTTAATGACCCATAGGGATGACGGTTCTCTCCGGTTTCTGTAGTGTTGAGCAAATGAGAGTTTTTACTCCTTCTGAAATGGACCCTAACCCATAGCAGATTAGGTTGGTATTCTATACTTTATAATGACCTCGTAAAAAAAAGCTGATTTAGCTCGCAGTCATTAAGGTCACACAAATGTTTGAATCTTGACAGGGTGGTTGGAATACACAGATCTTACCAACTTTGCCGACCAAGCCGCCCTATGCAGCCATTGCTTGGAGATCTGCTCCAATATCAACACACTCCACTCTAGTAGTAGTGTCGTGCTTACTTATAATTTCCGCCGGCAGCTTATAAGCTTTTCCAATTTATTTCGTTTATAAATGTTTACTCCAAAGATCTGCAAAGCTCCTCTATCTCAAGTTGAACGTTTACAATTATTTCCTCTGCTTTCGGCTGCATATATTTCATATATCAAAAAATGCTCTCAGTGAACCAGAAAGATTACAATACTGGCGTAACCACACTGCTATTTAAGGCGAGGTGATTAACGGCGAATAGTCGCCGAGACCGAAGGTCGAGGTGACTACTCGCCGATAATCACAGAGCCTGAGGCGACTAATTGTTTTAGTATAATTACACTTGTGACTATTCGAAAGAAAAAATA
>JAOEHV020201203.1:35860-55425 GCA_025447995.2 Isaurus tuberculatus | reverse complement strand
TTTGAAATTTTCAACATTTTTGTCGCTCATATCTCTGTATGTTTGAGTTGTACGATTACTAACAGCTGAGCAGTTTAAATCATCAATCATAATCGAAAAAATTGGGAGGTGATCCGATATATCAGCAAAGAGAAGGCCATTTACTACATGGTTACAGGAATTATTAGTGAATATATTGTCAATTAAGGAAGCTGAATGGTAAGTAATTCTAGTGGGACGGTTAATCATAGGAAACATCAGATTTGAGAAAAGACTGTCTAAAAAATGCATCTAGTTACCATCCATTCATTCGTTTATTTACTTATCTATTTATCTCTTTATTTAAATACTTCTTTTGTTATTTGTATATTTTGTTATTTTCGTTTATTTAGCAAATCATCCACTAACAAAAACTCATCTTTTGAAATTCTTTCACCACGTGGCAAAAGTCTTTTTTTAAAGAACTGCGTTCATTGGACAGAGCTGTTACGTTGCTTCCGTGAAAAAGTTTCTGACTGTCGCAAATACTAAACTATATCGGAACATGATCAAGGCAACTCGGCTGCCAATTTAATTAAAGAAAATAAAGTTTTAAAATTTTATATGTTATAACTTTTCGGTAAAGATAACGTTTGTTATGCACTGTGCAAGTTCCCAATTAATTACCTGTCGAAAGGTGTCAATAATTGCCCTTACAAAACAAAGTTTTGAAAAATTAGCATTTTAAGTGTAACTGTGCATAAGTTTCTATCTGTTCTGTAGACGCGAATTTGGGTGTATATTCAAATCAGGTTGTAGCCATATTACTATATAAGATAGATTGTGAATTTTTAGTTTGAAGTTTGAAGTTAAGATGTCAAAGTTTATTTCGGTTCTTATTAAGAAACAAAAGGTTTTTAAAAACAGCCTATATTGATTATAGCAAATGCCCCTTAAGACTTGTGTACGCCTATTTGGAATAATTTACGTTTATATGTAAAAAGCCTGCATAAATACGTGACAAAATAAAACAATACCACTCATATTCGAGTTTTTCTATTGGTTTTTCCTTTGTGGTAGCAATTTAATTTTTCAATTACTCATACGCTTGTCTCACATGCAAATGTTGAGCAAAGAAAGTTCAAACTTCATGCAGTCGGGTACATTATCAACAAATTGTTTTCTTTGAACTATCTTTTAGTTTAACTTTGGTTCTCTGTCAGAAAATAGTTTATAGTAATAGTCAGTAATATTTTGCTTTGGGGTTTCTACTTTTGGAAAGAATCTGAATTATCAATGTCAGAACCCTTATTAGAAATGCTGATTAACATTTCAAAGTTTCAAACAAAGGTCTTATCTAGAACAAACAAATAAAATTTGTGTGTCTGGTATTACGGGCGGATATTATATCAATATATTCATTTTAATCATTTGTGCAAATAGAATAAAAGTTCACACTAATACTTTGTCAACCTAAATGCTTGTTATCTTAACTTACTAGATAACCAACCTGATTTCCTGGTGAAGCTAATTTTCTTTTTTTCAATAAAAGTTTGAATTCATATACCCTCGACTTTGGCTCAACCGTTATCGCCAACGGCTTCATTGAAATTAAAGTTATGAAGGTTTCCAAATGAGCTTCTTATACTTTGTTAATGACAATTTTAGTCGGAACTTAAACATTCTTCGAGGGAGCAAGCACGGCTTATTCGCTCATGCCATGCACTTACACTGCTAGAAAAACAAGGAATTTCAAATAAAAGCTGCTGAACTAAACTAGAGAATTAAGCAACAGAGATGAAAAATAAAGCACTTACCCCCAAGACTTTGTAAGTGTCTCAACTTTACATCAGGTACAACAAATTGTTCACGAGATCTTGCTTTGCTGGACATAATGCCCGCTCTTTTTTAATGAGAAATGTTTCAGCAAGAGGTTTTGTTGTTTTGAAACGCCCAAGTTTCCTCAGCTGCGACTTTGTTTTGGAAACTCACTTTCTACGTCTCTATAATCCTTCTTGTTCTTTCAATACTTGTGACTTGAGCAGTATTACTATAAAAATATTGCAACATTTGAAAAGGCCAAACTCGCCCACGTGTGACCCAACCAATCAACCTGCTCGTCGGTCAATATTGCATGAATTATTTTCATATATGATTGGAAAACTAAGGGCGGTAGGGTAGGGAGTACAATCAGAATATTTAAATTCTAGCAAATATTCCGTTTTTTCTTCTGCCCTGTCGGAACAAATGTTTTCACTTTGTGGTCGACTAGTGCTGTTTAACATTATTATCCGCAATGGGGTGCTTACATGAAATCAATACTGAACGACAAGCATAAACCTCTTGGCTTAGTTTGATCCTTTTTCTCGTTCATAGCTTGATGATCTGTATTTTTTTCAGTCACGTGAAATATTCCTAATGATCCTAATACTTTACACAGGTAAGTTTAGTTAGTTTAAAATATTCAATACTGTAATCCGCTTCTATTCACCGAGGTAAGACCTCATTTTGAAACACATTTCCTCTACATGAATCCTGTTTGAGGCGCTTCGAAAACCTCAATTTTCGGAAAACAATTTTCAGGCTGGAAGGTTCGCCTAGTGGTTATCACTCACGCCTCCCACCACTACGGACCCGAGTTCGAATCCTGGGTTCGCACGTGGGCTGAAATTGGTAAATCTCAATCTGACTCCGAGGGTTTTTTTCTGGGATCTCCGATTTTCCTCCCTCCAAAGAATCGACTTTCACGCCAAAATCTGCGCCGTTGACCGCTTAAACATCAGCCTCTGAGGTAGGGAGAATGGGCGCGTTTAAAGCCGTTAAATAAAGTATTTATTTAAATACTTCTTAAGAGTATATTGCTTTGAGGAAAGGCAACGCTTGAAACGTTAGCATCCTATTCTAATTACGGCAAAGAATAAACGTTTCATCTTAGAGTTCCTTAAAACTCGTATTTGTACTGTTAACTAAACAATACACTCCTAGCCAGTTAACACGACACAAGAGTTTTTCAAAAATTTGTGTGGGAATTGAGCAGACAAATATATGGCTAACGGCCCGGATATAAGATGCAGTCTCAACTAAAACTATTTTCGCATTGGCGGGAACTGACATGAATAAGATAATAAATGCTCAGATTTAATGACAATTCATTCGTCGTACAGTTTACTCTGAATTGAGGGAAGAGTCTGGAGATGGGGATTGGTATGGGATGCTTAAAAAAAAGCAGTTTGTTAAAAAATGTAGTCCAAGCAGTGCTCGGGGATAAGAATCTAATTAGACCTAAGGTTTGTTGAAAGGCCGCATAATGCAAGCTATGCATTCTTTTGTGAAGTGTATTTGACTATTTTTCTTCCTGTGTTAAACTAATGAAATACCAAAACTAAGCTGTCAATTACCCATCAACAATCAGTACGTCCTGGGACGGTTATTTCTGAAATATTTAGTCTTGGAAGGCACTCACACTAATTGTAACGATGTATTTTTTCACGGAATCAGTTGGTTCTGGAGCATTAGACACAAGTACGCTCCAAAGTGCAGTATCATGAAAAATCTATTGCTTACTGTAACGCTGCATATTCTGAAAGTTGAAGCGTCAAACAGGTTCCTTCAGAATAAAAGATATTAATTAGTTCCCTCACATTGCACATTCGCCCGCTTCATTATACGACAGCACGAAACTATGTTGCTTTTTATTTAGAAAGTATAAACTGAGGACGTACGGCAATGAATAGCGAACAATTCCGAGTTATCTGCAGCTCTTCAAATTCTCTTAAGATTATTTTTATATTTTTAACTTTATCGTTTATAAATCTTTTTAAATTTCTTGTGAAATATTTGCGAACTTGTTTTTAAAAAAAAAAAAAAATTGTTCATAGTCACTTTGCATCTTCATAGATTGAGTGACGCGCGTGGCGTGGCTTGCCTCGACATGGTGCATGGGTCTCTTCATTGATGAACAACGGAGGACCTCATGTGAAAAGTTGCTGCACAAAGACGCGAAAATTCATAGCTACTAGTTGAAGGTTTTCGTCGAATCAAGATTTATTTAGGATGTCTAGGAGCAGTAACAATGGTGGTAAGTTTGTTCTTTTGTTCGCTGTTTAACTCCCTGAAGACAGCAACTGTGCAAGATTAGTAGACTTCGGTATATAGTCGTGTGAGCTTCTTGCTGAAAACAAAGAGCAAGTGAAATATCTCAAGAGTTCATTGTGCCTTTTTTAGCTTACCTAGGAGAGTCATTCTGAGTTACGTCATAAAAGATTTCAAAGGGACGAGTAAATCAAAAGTTATGAATAACATACTGTATTACTGTTTATAAACAGTGCTGTTGACTTGACACATTGCATATTTTGATGCAATCCTTCGGTACCGGGATAACAATAAAGACATATGAATGTTGTCTAACATACATCTGTTTTTAAGTTTTAAAATAATTTAAAATTCAATGCTTAATTTCACTTGTGTTTGAGCGACAAACTGTATAATATTGAGCACTGAATCAAAGAATGTAAAAACCTTTCTTGCATTAATTTTTGATACATATTGTACGTCAAAATTAACTTGCAGTTTATTACTTAAAATGATAAAAGTAGAAAGTAGAGGAATTTTTGTTACTCTACAAAGCCGCAAAACAAAACTAATCGAGCCAAGTTCTTTTGGTTTGACGGTTATTATTAAGTGTGCACAGAGCATCTCATTTTGTGCTTAATGATCCGTGACAATTTATTTATTTGGCGTAATACATAGTGAAGAGTTTAATATCAACATACAGACAAAGCGGTGTTTTCCGGAAAATGTAACAACCATAAACTTCACGAGAAACTGCTTTAAACTATAGCTCTGATAAATTGTTGAAGATCTGTGTCACTTTGCTAAGTTAAACTAAAGTTTTGTATTTAACTTTGCAATTCAATGTCGTTTTGTTGGACGCTTGAATGACAGCTTTAAATGACTAACTAGTTAATTCGTCTTTAAGTGACCTCTTGACCTTCTCGAACATTAATTTAAAAGACCTTTATAAAAAAGAGTTTAGTGAACTCTTTATACAAAAGCCAAACAATGATCTTGCCGTTATCTTGTTCTCTTGTGTTCTTTTTGACGAACATAAACTGTTTCGTACGTGATTAATCAACTCTATTCTAGGTTGAAATGTTTAAATATCCAGGCTAGCAAAGTAAAAAGTTGATGTTTCGAGGTTTACCTACCCGTTCCTCCGAGCAAATGTAGATAAAACAACTTAGACTCTAGATTCGATTTATGAAGTGAAGGAGGGCGCCGTTTTCTTTTTCGCGAGGACTAATATTTCGGTTCAATTCCCTTCGACAAAGACACTTGGGGAGCAAGTTCGAAAAAGTATAGATACTTTAAGGGTGCGTTCGTTTGGGACTATTCCGGAATAGGATTACATGGATTATCATCCCTGAAAATGGTTTCAGCCAATCACAGCCCAGATCAGAAAAAAAAAACTATGTATTCCTATTCCGGAATAGTCCCAAACGAACGCACCCTAAGTCATATATTTCTTTTATTCAGGAAAATGTGATAAAAAAAAAATATTCAATGTGCTGAAAAAAATCAGTGCACACACCGATGATAAACCGGGATATTTTTTTAAGTGGCCTTAAGTAGTGTAAGCAGCTGACGTTTCGAGCGTTAGCCGTTTGTCAGAGCAACTTTGATAGGAATAACTCTAGATTCAAATGGTTTGATATGGGGGAGGGGGAGGGAGTGGTGCATAAGGGTACTCCAATCCGCCGATGCGCGTTAATTTCAGAGGCGAATCCGTCAATCCGTGATTATTTTCGCTGCGATCCGGATCCGAAGACCGATAGTAAAACAAAGAAAACTGCTGACGAATGTGTTCTCAAAAATGGAATCAAAATATTTGTCCCTACAGAACCTGCAGCACAATGACGTTCATATCTTCAAGGGACTGGGACCCAACCAGGACGATTTGGCCAGCCTGCAGATTGCTTACAAATCGACACAAAAATCACAAAAGCCAAGGGATCCGCGGTCCTAACAAACTTCAGAATCCGAAATCCGACCAGCAAAGTGGTTATAGTCCAAAATCGGCAGCTTATGTCGCTGTATTTTCAAGATCCGTCAACCCGCAAAATTAAGAACCAAAATCCGTGAATCCGTGACATATTTGGGCGAAATCCGTCGATCCGCCAACCTATTCACCCCCCCCCCCTTAAAGCAACTAATGGCGATGATCAAAAGTGTTTCAGCTTTGTGTTGCTTAAACGCTGCGTTGAGTTTTTATCATAACTAAACAAAACACACATAGAAACTGCAAATGATAGAACAAGTAGTATTTCAAATAATCACTCAGCAGCAACATGATGCCATGCTTGCTCGGCCAGACTAAATGAGTTATCACAAAATTCACGTAGTCGATCAGTCCAAGCTAACCGGAAATTTCAGTTCCCTCATTTTTGGACGGCAGTGATTGTGAAAATTATAACCATAACTTTTAGTATTGCCTCCTTAAATTTTTTTTAGGCTGCGAAAATCGCGAAGATGTACACAAGAAATCGTTCACAAAATGGCTAAATGCAAAGCTAATTAAGGTAAGACTCTTTTTAGAGAGCTTCACTACCATTAATTACTAAAGAGTGTTATTGCATGTAAAAGGGTTTAAATTTGCTAAAGTCGTCTTAGACCCTGTCCAGCCGGCGTTTTCGGGCACCGAAAACGGAAATTTTCAAATACGCTCTCCAGAGTGGAGATTTTTGAAATCGGAGATTTATCGTATTCGTGTGGACGGGAGAAAGCGGTGGTTTTCAGAAACGATGACGTCAAATGTGGGTTTCAGTCTATTTCGCGGCTAATTAGCATATGGTAACCATAGAGAACGCACGTGCACGCATGCTTGTAGGTAAAACCGAGTGTATTCGAATCATTTTGGCGGATACATGTGGACGGTCAAATACGATTCGAAAACGCTACGTATGGACACAGATTTTTTTAAATACGAAGAAAAAAACCTCCGTCCTCGAAAATATCCTGTTACGTATGGACGGGGTCTTAGAAAAACATCACCATCAAACTAAAGGTAGCTATTGCGATCTTTGAGAAAACCTTCCACGTATATTTTGGAGATTTGGAAAAGCGTAATGCTTTAAGGTGTGGCTGGAGCAATTGGTAGCACAAACAAACTAGTAACTAACTTGCGGCCTATAATATGGGCACTAAGGACACTTTGGTAGCGGGCATTACTCCTTAAATCTATCATAGATAAAACTGAGTCTGATGTGAGCAGCCTTTTTGGGCGTCGTTAGCATGACATAGCTAACAATCAGGCTCAAGTTCCCTTCCACAAGAGATAATAATTGGTACAACCGTAATACTTGTTGGATGTGGCTGGAATATATCAATAGAATAACCCTCCTACCATTATGTCATTCGTTACAGGCAACACCTCCTATTCAAGTAAAGGATTTGTTCATGGAACTTAAAGATGGAACAGTATTGCTCACACTTCTTGAAGTACTTACCGATAGCAAGTTGGTATGTACCAAGTAGAACTAATAGAAACCATATAAACCTTAAGGACGATTCTAGTGTAAGGTTTTTTTGGCCATAATTGAATTTGTCAGAACCTTAGAATAGTTCCAACATTTGCCAACTACTTGAGAATGATGCCGGTGAGCATCGAAACGTCGTCAACTAAACTTGTCATCGTCTTTTATTATTAAATTTTTAAAAACAAAACTTTAACCATAATTAAACTACAACATAAATACTTGTATAATGGTTTAGAAGCCTGACTCAAACCCCTGAACTTACCTTAGCATCAGGACTCCTCATGGAATAATCATATATCTGTTTTAAGGGACAGAACCATCCCTCGTGTATCCATTTCTTGCTCAAACCCAGACTATACTAACAGGAGCAAGATGACATTTACTGTAACTAGCCGCCGGTCGCTGCACAGAAAATATGTTTTGATATAAACAGAAAACTAAAAAACATAAAACCCAAGCAAGGCGTTTTTAAATCCAACTCTATTCATTTTTTATAGGAGCGCGAGAAAGGAACGCATCTTATTCAAAAGATTGGTAACATGAACAGAGTTTTTGATCTACTTGAAAAACAGAAGGTAAGATCAGTTTTTTTGCGGATGTAGAAAAAAGCTTTTAATTCGCTATCCAACTTGGCACAGCTTTAAAATAGGGATAACTTTTTGAGAGAGTTAAAACAGCAAGACAGTTGTCAAGTACCTGGTTTGGTTTGGCGGGTTCCTGCTTAAATCGGTTTTACAAGGGTCGAACCCGGCAGTCAACCCTGCAACAATGATTGAGCCTAAAAAGGGGAAGATCGTTCATTACGGCAAATTAAGATAAAGTTTTTTCTGCACTACTGCAAAGGTAAGGAGCATCCAGCAATGGCCGCGTGGCTGTTGTTTATTTCAAGTTTTTGTTTCGTTATGTGTTTTGGCTTTAATAACCTTAGTACACAGTTATTATGTTATGAGTAATCTTCTTTCACTTGTAAAGTATTGAAACCCTTGTCGCACCATTATTACCAAGTACACGTCTTTTTTACACACAGGTTAAACTTGTCGGTATTAACGCAAGCGAAATTGTTCATGGATCCCCACTAGCTACACTTGGACTCATGTGGCACATTATTTTACGATTTCAGGTGATTATAACGATAAATCATTTGACCACCTTCGACGCTAGCGTTTATCTTCCGTTTTGTGTAGTTAAGCAGATAAGAGAATTTGACTCTCGCTGGACGGGAAACAAATCTATCGCACGTGGTACGGTGGTGCTACATTTATCGACTTCGTAAGGATGAAAAGTTTTCGTGATTCCTCGAGTAGTTGTTTTGTCTTGTCCGTATTTAAATTTAAAGGCAACCCCATTTAAAACTGCTCATAGTCCATGCCAAAGAACTGAAACAATGACTTAATCCTATCAAGTACCAGGCTAGTATCTGTGGTGTCATAGCTCATTTGGTTAAAGGCGTGCACCAGTATCGAAGACGAAACGGGTTCGGAAGTTTTTAGATTTCTCTTTTGAAATCGCTTTAAATTGATACATAACTAAAAAGATATGTTCTCTCGCTAGATGCAAGAAGCAATGCGAGAAACATCGCAAGAATATGGCATTGAAAAGAAGCTTTCGTCTTGGTGTGACAAAAGACTTCTAGGGTGAGTAAGAAAGCAAGGTTGAAAGTATAAAAACGTAAGTTTTTGTAGCAACTTGGAGGCAGCTTGGCTTGGTTTTTGAGGCGCTTGATTTAAATGCAGGCAGTTGTTCCAGGCAGGCAATTCCAACTTCAAAAAAACAACAAAAGTGTTGCAAATGACTGAAGGGAAAGAACTGTACAAATAACGTATGTTAAGTATTGCGTTTTTGTAGGTACCGCGATTATGTGCAAGTGGAGAATCTCAGCAGGAGTTGGCGGGATGGAATGGCATTTAATGCTCTGATCCATTCATACAGGTATATATTGATAATGGTAATAAATATAAGAAGTACGTCTTAGGAATCATAAATCATAGAATAGATAAAAAATTCCGTAAGCTCCCATGCCTATAATCCTTTTGTAAATGGAACGCAAATGTTGTTGGACTTTGCTTTGGTAAGTGTCTGAGAACTTATTGAACTGTCGATAGTAAGTTAAATGTTTAAATTGTGGCAAAATACGTTATCTGGAAGCAGAGACGTTACCAGATACGCAAAACACGTTGGCGTATATTTGGGTTAAAGGTAGAATTTTCCATAGACGAGAAACAAAAGACAAATTATTTTTCCTAGACCGTCATTTTCAATGGAGAAACTGAAAGAATATGATAACGATGCGAGGCTGGAGCACGCGTTTGATATAGCAAGTACAGAATACGGAGTACCCAGGTTAATTGAGTCAAAAGGTAACTTAGCAATTGTATTCTTTTATGTACACAGTATCTAACTTCAGCTTCAACTTCTGTTAAGCAACTTCTTCTTCGGGCTTTTCAGGTTTACATTGCAAGCTAATACCGTATTCAACTAGATTGTAAAAAGTCCACCGCAGCGACTCACATAAATTTCAAACGTTGGTAAATGCAGTCAGTGAAACAGACAAGCCAAAACACGGCGATTACCATCCCCTTTTTGAGAAGTGTTTGGATTTTTTGAGTCCGCTGATAGAGTGTGCGAAGACTGGACCTGCCTTTTAACATCCTTATCGGAAAAGAGGCAAAGTTTTAACCACTTGTAGATGGTAGAACAAAGGCAGCACCTACCTCTCAAGGTCCTGAGCGTTGGTCAGGCCGTAAATGGAATCCCATGCGACTGTCAACTACCCAAACCAGGCGGCGATTACTAAGCTAATCAAAGTTTTCTTCTCTATAGTGATTATCTTCGTACCCCTGTAGTTGTTGTACATCTTTAAGTGGAAATGATAGACGCACAAAAATGGCTTGTCAACGATAATTGTGGCTTCATAGCTCAGTTGGTAAGAGCGTTGAAACTGATATCACAGATTTCAAGTGTAGGTGGCAAGGAGCTAATGTTTCGCGGTTAAGCTCTTCAGAACAAATAACTTTTTTGTTATGCTAAGATTAAAAACAATTTTTAATTCTTTTTGTAGATGTGAATGTCAACAAACCAGATAAGAAGCTGATTACGTTGTACTTGACGTGTCTCTATCAACATCTTGCGGGGTCTGAGCAGGAGGAGGAAGAAAAAACAAAGCCAGTGAATGAAGAGCCACTCACGATAAAAGTAAAATATTTGGTTTCGTAAAACCCAAACTAGCACAATGCAAGATTACGTTGCTATCTGTTAGTTAGCTCTAAATGTCACTTTAGAATTTTCTGTTTAAGGCCTGGGATTCCTTGTAAAACAGATTTTTTGAGTGGACCGGGGAAAATCCTTGAATTTTAATAGCCTTACTAAATAGGATTTTATGAACTGGTTGTTTTTTAAGTGGTCGTTTTTTTAACATTACTATTGATAACATTCACAGTTAAAACAAATTTGCCTATAGTTTTAAAACGTAGATTTTTGACTAGCTGAAAGCTCGACATTCTGTGTTTAAGTAGAGGATTGATGCAATATTAGAGCTTGTAAAAGCTCCCTATACCTTGGAAAACCTGGAAGTTTCACGCTGACTAAAGAGGAAGGATCCTGTAAACCAGAGAACATCTTTTAAATTTGGAACAGAATAGCTTGCCCAATCAAATGCTTTCAATTGGCATAGTGCAACTACACGCTTCCAGGCAATCTAACTATTTAGTTTAACTTTACCTATATAAATTTCAAAGTGTACCTTTATTTATTTTTGATTTCTATTGTAATTTTTTTTTATTAAAGAGGACACCTTCACTTGAAACTTCTGTGGAGGTTGAACCAGGTGTACACTCAAGAGGGGTTGCGTCTTCTATTACTCGCCAAGGCACATTTATTCCAGTAGTACATCATTTGCAATCAGAGACAGTCACCTACAAATCTAGGGTAGTTTCCAAAAGCACCTCACAAAGCACAATGAGCTCGTCTAGTGTGTCTACTCTCGAGCCGTCTTCAACCAATAGGAATGTGACCCAAACTGTTAAGAGGCAATTCTACTTGAGAAAGAAAACAGAGAGACAGCCTACAAAGAAGATAGTTATGACCACAAAAGAAGGTCCGAACTTTGTTATTACTGAGGTGAGCTACTTCGTTTACAAAATCCAACAAAACCAGTACCATCAGCGCTTGAATTTTTCCTTTATAGACTGAGGTTGTGACAATAGAGTGATCCTGCATTGAGAAGGACCACCGGGGTCAAAAAATTATTAGAACAGAAATGAAATTGTGGTTGAAAGGGGTTGTTTAATCTGCTATTTCTGGATTTCAAAAATACATTTACATCAAAGGCCTTTGAAATCATTTAGAGTTCCGCTAACGTTTTAACTTTAAACACTTTTACGGAAATGGACTTTGTAGTTACAAGCAAAACAATAATTTAGATACAGTGAAATGTTTAAAAGAATATTACTAAACTTCGGAATGTGGCTGATAAAATAAAAATACGCCGTGTTCATGGTAACTAATGCTAAGGCCCCAGAAGATAAAAGGAAGCAAATTGCTCCAAAGTTATATTTTTCAAACTACATCTACTTGGATTCTAAAAACGTAACTTTTATAGATATTTTGCTTGTCACGGAAAAAAACGGTTTAAAAGTGCAAATTAATTGTTAAGGGCAGCGGAACTCAATTTCCGCACACTCGTGCTCATATTAATCTTTGGCCAAGAGCTGTTCGTGCTAGGTCCACATGGATTGGTTAAAAAATATGAATGTTTAGTTTGATTTGAACACCTCCAAGGTTAGTACAAACGTGGTGCAGTTCAAAATTCTATCATTTTGAAGACATCATTTACCACAGAGTTGCCCATCGCAAACAAGACACTGGTCTAATTGGGTTTAGAACTTGGGGCAGCCGCACAAATCCGATACCCTTACCACCGGACCTCTCCGCAATATGACGCAAGCTGGCAAGAATTACCAGTTTAGTAGCAACTATTTGATTTATTTATTGTGTTACGTTATTAAAAACACAAATATAACCACGGTTCAAAATTACAAATTGTTGGAAAGATCGCTTTTATAGCTAAAGTTTCTTAAAATAATGATCTAAAGTTACACTTCAACAGGTGAAAAAGGCAAATGTCGACGCTGTTGATGGTCCGGTACGTTTTGCTCTGTGTTCTATAGGATTAAATTTTATTTTTAAGTCAGATAAATGACGTTATAGCCCATGAGCGTTGCGGAACATCTATGAAAAACTATCAAAATGACTCGAGAGTATGACTTTGATACGCTAAAACTTGCGTAAAGTATTTTGTTTTACAATGTCAAACTTTGTATGATCCTGCAGTTTAGGTGCTAGATGTAAATATAAAAATCTACGACATTAAACTATTCTAAACGAAGCTGAATAGAAATTTGCACAAAATAAATAACGTTCGCATTGCCAGTTTACGCTTTTTTCTTCGTTATCGATGTAATACCATTAAGTGCATTTTGAGCTTCTACTTTAACACTATTACCTAGGATGAGGATCTCAGAAGAATTAGTGATGTCAGTTCGACCTCATCTGATGAAACGGTTATTGAGGTGAGCACCGCTAGTCATGATGTAGAGGCTACGATGGACGACAGCTGGGATCGTATTGACACTCAGCTACCAAAGCCAAGGTATGTGATGAAGACAGTGACGATTGTAATTATATAAGATGTTAGTGATGATGAAGGTGAGTCAGGTTGTTGTAACGATCGTCATTCGCGTTTCTTATTCCTTTTGACCCTTGTTCGAGTCCTGGGCCTTGCACATGGGTTGAGAGTTATCAGTCTTAATCTGACCAAGAGATGATTTTTCAACAGATACTACAGTTTTTATCCCTCACTGAAATTCACATCAGTTAAACAAATCTGGCTGTGTTGACCTGCAGTAGTTTAGGAAACTTGTTGCAGTGACACTCTTTATTCATGTATATAGTTAATGAAATAAATAAAATGATCGATATTGTTAGTGAACAATAGTTTATGTGGTTTTTATGATGGCGGTAAAGTCATTTTAACCTCATCACAATTTTGTTTGTTTGTTTATAACCTTCTACATCTAAGGAACTAACTTTTTTTAATGGACGTCAAAATGTACAGGTTCGCTCCTATGTATGGTAACTGAATTTAATCTTGAATACTTGAACTCACCATCTAGATTACATATTACTTGAGTTATATTGCTTATTCTACGCACTGGGTTTCGGGTTAAGTGGATTAAGTTCCATTGTCCCTACTCTCCATTGCGGTTTCCTTTTTCTGAATTTTTTCTTTTTGTAGACTCTGATTAGATTCAACATTCAACACTCTGACTTTCGTCTTCATTGATTAGAAACAATGTTGCATACTGAGGACTAGGAACTCCTTTGATGACATTCCATATTCCGCACTCTGAATTCCAGATTCCCTTATTAACTTCCATATTCAGCTGTAGTAATCTGAATCTTTTTATTAAACTTCATATTTAACACCCTATTTCCTTGATTGTGTTCCTCATCCCACCCACTGACTCTCGGGCTTCTTTGGTTTGATTCCAAAATCTGGATTCCGAGATCTTTTGAGGGATTTTTATGATTAAGTTTCAATAACTGGTGCTTTGGTTTTCCAGTAACTTTTATTTTTGACTCCCCAAGCGGATTCCTGATTCCATATAACGAAATTTGGAATCCAGATTTAAGGTTACAGTACATAAAGCAAAGCTCCGCACATTAAAATTACCATATTTTTGTTTAATTCATAACACAGATCAGCTCGATACATAACTCTAAAGAGCAAGTTTGGTGACGTGGAACTTTTGTTATCACGATTGGAAACAAAACTTGCGACATTAAGCGACTCGGGTAAAGCAACCAACCGAGAATACACATTTAAGGTAAACTTGATGACAGCTGAAAATTTCAACTTAGATTTCAACGTTCATAAAATGATTTTCGCTTTTATTTTAAAATGATAATGATATTGGTAATAATATTGTTAAAAATTTTGATGAAAATACACTTTACTATAAAGGACATTCTTGCAAAAAATGGAGTTATTAGTCGGAGTTTCGGCGTCATTAGCGTTTCATGACGTTTGTTTTTATTATCAATGAAAATGCTATTTCAAGATCTGTGAAAATGCATCGAACCTTGAATCATTTTCGTCTTCTACGTAGTTTTTTGGTCTTCACCATAAAAATCGTCATCATCTACACCATCGTTATCATTACCATTATCGCCATCATCATCAACATATCATCGTGATCAGCATCATTATCACCCTCATCACCATTATTAGATATACTATGTATTAACTTTACTTTCCCTTATGATATCGGACTGACAGATGTGCCTTGAGGAAATAGAAACCATTCGTACTCAAGTCTTTGTGCTGATCAACGATACTGGTAATCTCATTAGCAATAAAGAAATCACGGACGAGGAGGCAGTGGAAATGAAGGAAAATATGGAACGAGTCCAGAAACGCATCATGTTGATAACAGAAAGATGTAACAAGGAATTCGAACGGTATGAACTTTGTTCTGTTGGTTTTTAAATCTTTTAGATATAATTATATAATGATAACTCATCGTAGGTAGCGTGGCTCAGTGGTCAGGGTGCTGGGTCCTGGGTACTGGGTCCTAAGTGCTTGGCATACTGACATAGGGTTGTCGGTGGTTCAGATCCGACTCTAACCATTCTGGATTTGTCTCGGGTGATACCTAAGTCATTACCTTTTCAAATAGCCGACTGATTTGCCTCCTACCGTTTGGGGCTTTCTTTCTGTTGTGTTAATGTTAGTGGACGTCCTGTATACTTGCCTTAAGCTAAGTATAGACGAATGAAATATCTTTCTTAAATTATTGAAGTAAGTTTTTAACATTATTCAAGGCCTTATAGTTTGTGTTTTTCGTCAAATGGAGTACAGTTTTGATGCGACCTTTGGTTGGTACGTAAGCCTAGTTCTAGCGTCAAATTTTATAAGAACAAAGTCCATGCAATTGAACAAATTCGTGAATAAAGTTCGACAACGAATTGGCCTCAGAGTTGCTCTTCGATTAAATGACGTGCCGAGCGATTAAGGGATATAATTTGTTATATTGTAGAGTCTACCTGCCGGACAAGATATGGCGAGTCAACTGCAAGTCATACGCATTTTGACGAGCGCTTTGACGTCTTGTTTGAAGATTAGCTTACACGCTGTTCTTCGTAGAATAGTAAAAAGAAAACAGTTACCCTTACTGCTCTGCATTCTAGATAAAACTTGAAACTGAATTTTTTATTCAGGTCGTCGCTGGCTTATCTGGTGTCAGTCAAGCAGTGGTTAACGGAGGCGAATCAACAAATATCAGCATTAGAGGACCAGCTAACACAAAAGGACTTTAGGCAGGTATGCTATATTCTAACGATGTTTCTGGCAGTGCCCCATTTTAAGTTTTTTGGGTGCTGTCTAAAAGGTACGTAAGTTTGTCTCATAGTTGCCCTTTGGAATTTAACGAGTTTACCCGCCTTTTTTAGAAAACATTTGATTAACTTGGGCTGCTGTGAAATCGACATGTGTGCTCAAGAAGACCCGAGTAACTTTGCTTTTTACCATAAGCGATCGCAAACATGTTAGATATTACTAAACTTTAGAAAAACTACAAAAAACTGAGCCAGATGTTAGCAACTATGGACAGCTGTTTCGTCCTTTTTGGGCCTCGGCAGTATGGCATAGCTAACAATCAGGCTCAGGTTCCCAAGCAAGATAACAAGCAATATTAAAAGCGTAATGCTCATGGGATGTGTTTGGAACTATAATTATTGATTAGCTATTGCTTGGATTGGGTACATAAACGACAGATCGTCCAAAATTTGTTGAAGTTACAGTTCTAGAAATCTACGCCGATGACGACATTCTTTACGTATTTATCTCATTTTTTTTCAGTTGCTTCATGTTTTGAATCCAGCTCAGAAAAAGGTGACTGAAGTCATCAATGAGACACGAACTGTGGCAGACAGTGACGTTTTAATTGAGACCCATCAAAACGAAGCAAAGGAAATCCTTAGCGCGACTGAAAGAAGGCTGAGCCAATTCTTTGAGGATTACAAACAACAGCATAGCAAGTGAGAAAGAAGCGATTGGGAATGATTATAAAGAAAAGCAATAAATATTAACTTTTTATATTGTTACTAAGATATTTAGAGCCAAAACATTATAAAATAACTTATTTATAATCTTGTAGCCTTATCATTTTAAACAAGGTTAAGTTATGATTCGTTATGCTTGCGAAGGGCTTACTTCACTTGAAAACAAAAAGAAATACTTAGTAAGCTCTAGTATTCATTACACTTATAGTGTCTTCGTATTGAAAACAATAATTTGTTGAATATTGATTTGATTAGGTCCTCTGCAGAATATCTGCGAGTCTTCAAAATGAAAATTTCCGATATTGAGGCTGTAACCGATGATATGGACTCGAAGGTTGGGTCACCAGACTTCTTCAAGGTAATGCGAATTCTGCATACTAATTTAGGGTTTTTCATATATTAGTGTTTTGGACCAAGAGCTTTTACCGATTCTCCTATTGAGAGTCTTACAGAGACCGAGAAGTCCAATAGTTTTTGTCATCACTCAACCTATCAGACAAAACGATATTAGTGAAGTTGATGAGTAGCAATTGGAAATTTATTTATTTTGGAAAAGCGCGTGTTTTCTCGATACTATTGAAAGTAGATCCCTAGTTGAACAGCAAATCAGAACGGAGGATTTGCGATAGTCCCCTGGTAGTACGATACTAAAACGAAATAGCCCATTTTGCGTTGACTTCAAGGGCTATTTACTTGTCCCCTATCCGCCCTAGAAGGTTAAACTGTTAAGTAAGGAAGAGGTGACAGATGCATGTTCGTTAAAGACTCTAATAAAGATAATTTTTATTCTTTCCAGATAGATCTGAGTAGTTTGAAGGCGACGGTTGAAGACATTGTTGATGAAGGAGAGGATATGGTGGTAGAGAAATACTTTGTTAAACCCGATGAAAAGGCGGTGAAACAAGAGCTAGCGGACCTACAAAGAAAATATTTGGAGTTTGTGCAGCGTTACGAGAAGGAACGCCTCAGGTCAGTTGTTGTATCCATCGTCAGTAGCTTCAGTATTTATTCAACTTTTCAAATATCAATAAATGCGGGAGTTGCCGATAAATGCCTTATCGATTTGTTACTTTGCCTAAAATGTGTAAAATAGATAAATAAATAAAATAAAATAACAACACCAATCATGTTCATTAATATTTTAAAGAAAGAGGTATTAAAAAGTTTTTAACCTGTATTCTATTCATTCATTCTCTCCGCAGAATATCTGAAAACAGACTTGAAGAATTAATTGAAAAGCTTGATGGAGTCAACTCTGAATTGGCAGGACTAGAAGCAACACTGCACATATCTAATCCAGAAAAGGTTTGTTTTGTAAAACGATTTTTAACTATTAATCGAAAAAGGAATATAAATAGTTGAATTGAACTCCGACATCTTTTGCTGTTTTATGTTCTTAAAAAGTGGAAAGAATGCTGGAAAGGGTTTGGTTAAGGCAAATTTATGAAGGAGTCCGAAAGCCCTTAACTAGATTATGAATCCCTTAGTTGGTTATGCATTCCCTTGACTGGATTTTTGGTTTCTTTGACGGGATTCTAGATTCCCTTGTTTTGGTTCCAAATTTCCTTAACTTGGTTCGGATTATCTTGATTGATTACCCTTAAATGGATTATGCATTACCGTGACTAGTTTTCTTAATCTGGGTTTTGGATTCGAGTAACATGGCATAGGAAAAAGATCCCTAAAATTTTGAGATGCAAAACTATGCTGAGCAAAATTTATCATGTAGTGTGTGCTTCAAGTTCTTACATACTGCATTGTGTTGTTCTTTGCTTTGTAGGGAGTTTTGGACAGGCTAAATGAGGTGGCTGAAGCCGTACCCGTCGTGATTGATGAAGGAAGAGAGATGGTCAACAAAGAAGTTTTCATTACATCTCATGAAAGGATTGCTACAGAGCGAATGGCCCTAACAGAAAAACGTCTTCAAGATGTCTTGGATCTGTTTAAGAGAATTAAGCAGGAAAGGTAATGTCCATCTGATTTTGGTGCAAATATTATATGAAAAGTCGGTAATTCATCCTAACTCAAAACAACATGTAAGCAACGCTTGAAATGTATAAACTAACAATTGGTATTGATAAATAAATGAAAAATAAGTTATATCTATATAAAAAATTAACCCCTTGGTGGCAGAGAACAAATGTACAAATGAATAGAATAGAAAATGAACAACGATATTTTTAACGCTCTATTAAAACGATATTTTTTAGGTTATCTTTTGATGATTTATTGCGTGAAGTAGGAGTCAAAAACTTGTCAATTATCTTTGCACCGTGGAGCGTTAGCCATTGATTCCACTGTATACGTCTGTTAAACTGTCAAACTGTACATAAGTTAAGAAAAAAATTATTTCTTTTTTGGTATTTGGCGTTACTAGTAAAGTTAGTACCCACCGGAGGAAACGAAATTCCCGGTTTTTGTAGCTGCTCATGTTAAATATCTTCCACAGAAAAAGCGTCGATCATTTCAGAACTGCGCTGGACGATGTGGATGCGTCGTTATTCGGTATAGAACAGAGACTTTATAGTGTACAGAAACAGTACAATGATCCTTTGCAAGCAGGCGGTAAAAGTTTGCAAGTGTATGAGGTCAGTGATTAATGATTCTCCTTTCTTCTCTCTATATATCTTTTTCATCTTACGTTACAGCTACCATGTTCAACATGGCGTTGAACTTCAAGAAAATAATGTTAAGATATATTGATATATTTTTGTTTGGGACATGATCGCCATGTCATCTTTTGTGTCTCTTGTTATTGTTTGCTAACGCTCCATAGCTAACGCTAAAACTAATAGTACATCAGATTACCTCGAAAAAAAACTTATGTTGTTTATTGATAAACTAGTTTTTGTTGTTTACAATGATGTTCCGGTATCTCCTATTTTGGTTATCACATCCTGTTGCAGCATTACAGGATAGACTAGATCTATGTCCAGCACATTGGTAACAATG
>JAOEHV020201203.1:23360-30860 GCA_025447995.2 Isaurus tuberculatus | reverse complement strand
CATATAGTTGTTATTATTTAAATAACTTGTAATTTTCCTGTAAATGTCGAAAATGCGAAAAAGATTGCGAAGGGAAATCCTTTGGTGTCCCTACATAGCAACTGTTTTCACGCTCATTGGTTGATGAGTGTTATAATTTTATCAGAAGTTCAACTTCTGCTACAGTTCCCAATTTATCTACGTTTAAATAGCATCAATTACAACGCACGTCACTTTCACGTAATTGTTGGTGTTGTAAGGTTTCTTTGTTAATTGAATTACAACAAGTAAAACTACATAGGAATTAGAGTTTATCTTAATAATTCATTGTTTTGGTGTAGTTTTTAAGACGGTTAGACCACTGCAGTTCTGTCACGGAGATCTGAAGGTTCAAAGTTCGCAGTGTATTCAGTTGTTTGTTTAACATAATCTGGAATCTTAAATTATTCTAGGTTCCTGTTACGGCAAAGGATAGAACGCATGAGAGGGCCATAACTCTGCTCCTGTATCAATAAGTTTATAGGTTTTTTTAATTTCTTATCTACAAGATTTCAAGTTAAGCTAAACGAATATTTTGCAACTCCTACTCTCCCGTAGACACGACACCAATCCATTCCAGGCACTCAATAAGGTCGAGGGACAAAAGAATCGCTTAACGTTGGTGTGGTTATCAAACCTTGTGCCTCCCCCTTGGCATTTAGAAATTTTAAAACTGAGCCACAATCACGTTTACTAAAAGACGTAAATTGTGTTCGTTTCTCCCACAGTTTGTTTGACGTTTATCACCTTCTATTACTGCAATATATCGCCCGGGTAGACGACTGGCTAACCCGGGCCGAGAAGACAGTTCATCTTGGTGATGATATTGGTTCATCGTACGAAACTGTTAAAAAACAGTTTGAAAGCCTCAAGGTTAGTATGCCCTCAAGCCACCATGTCTTATACCAGGCCTTATATATTGATGCTAACTAAGGAATTTTAGAGAGCACACGAAACTTTTTTATGTTAACACACCTGTATCGGCAGGTAACTGCATCCGTCAGTATCAAATGATACAGAATGATTACGAACAGTTATTTTGAATAACTCTTCGGAGCACACATCCCTTTCTTTTTGTAATATTAAAAAGTCCGAGACGTGAAGGCGTGCGTGCTCCTAAAATTTCTTTGAAATAATGAACGAAGAGTAAACGTATTATAATATTAAGATTAAAGAAGTTCTGCATATCTTTTGGGACAACCCAATGCGCAATCACTTGCTTAGAAAAGGTTTTTAAACCTAGTGAAAACTAACCTTGCTTAATTTGAAAAAAATAATGATTTCACGTACGTATGAGAAAATATTTTTTACAAAGATCTTAACACATTCTGAAAGTCATTTGGAAAAGACAATTGTTTTGAAACATGTTTTGCAAATTGAAAAACGTTGTTTATTTCAAATTCATTATTGATCTGCTGGTATCTGATCATTTGGAATGATTATCTCACTTTCCACAGAATTTCGAATCAGACCTTGGTGACCACTCGGTTGTACACGTCATCTTTCAACTAGATATCACAGATCCGGATATTGATGACGACATCGGACAACACATCAGGTCTCTCAGCGAACGATGGGCAGCCGTGTGGAATTGGTTCGATAGTAGAAAACAGGTTTTATCTCAAGTTCTTCATGACTGGGAGAATTTCCTTGATAAGTCGAGGGTGTTGCTAAATTGGCTCACGGCAAAGGAGAAGGAGTTAGAGCTTATGAAGATAACAGATTTGACAGACAAAGACGAGCTTCAGAGACACTACGAGCTTTTAAAAGTAAGTCGGGTCTGTTTTCAGCTACACAGAGTATAACCAGCTTTTAATACCATATAAATTGTTATTTTCTCCTTTCAATATATCTACAAAACACACTCTTTACTGTCATATTTTTGCTTTCAGAGCAGTTTTCAAACACACACTTCACTCCGACGAAGGACTATAGTCCGAAACGTCATTTTTTCTTATTCTTTACGGTGTCAAACTTACAAATTTATCAAACTGTTTCTTTAGAAACACCGACGTAGCGTTCCATTTTATTACAGTTTTCAAACAGTATTTAAGTGCGTTTTTTCAATAAATCAATCATACAAAAATGTTGCTTGCATTGAAAGAAAACACAGAACTTACAAAAAACGTAAAACGATAAAATTAATACAGCAAGTAACACGCAACCTAATCGGAAACGTCTTAATGACATATATTTAAATCATGTCGTGTAAACGCTTGTATGAGGCAGCTCTTGCTGGTCACAAGTCCATAACAGCTTAACAAATGACCTCTTTGGACGTCGACAGGTTAAATATCTTTATTATCTTCCTCAAAAATTGGTTGTGAAAGAAAATGTGTGATAAGTGTAAGTTAATACAACTCAAATATTTTAGGCGGCCGATCTACAAATGAGAGAACAAGACAGTTACCTTCGAGAGTTGCACCAGTTTGCAAAACAGCTCATTGTGGATGCTGATTACGAGGATGCTGCAGCAGAGAAGATTTTTGATCAGCTTCGTGACTTTGATAATTGTTGGAATGAAACGTCTGAACGCATCTCACATCGAAAAGATCAGGTAATGAGCCTACTCTCTAACCCGCAACATGTAATAATTGTCATAATAATTAACAATTATTCACCGAAGTGGAGGTGAATAGTGGTGGATATTTACTGAGCCGCGAAGCGGCAAGGTAAATATTTAGCACTTTCACTGACACTGAGGTGAATATTTGTTTTAGTATATACCACACAAGCTGAATAACTAGTTAACTTTATTAGTGACAGTATACCGACAAATGGTAACGGAAAGCCGTTTTGTTTTTCTTCGGCTGCTCGGAGGTGAATAGTACTTGGCTAATCACCTCCAAGCTAGTCAATCAGCGTGCGCAAAAAGTACTATTCACTTGTGTGGTATATTCTAAGAACTGTTATCAGGTTGACCTAGTGGTTATCCTTCACGAATCCAAACCGAGTTCGAATCCTTGGGTTCGCACATGCGCTGAGATTTGTCGATCTCAGTCTGACTCCGAGGATTTTTCTCTGGGATCTCCAGTTTTCTGAGTGTTATTTGGCCTTGAAAAAATACGACAAACATTGAAACTGTATAGATTTTTTAGAATATTCTTGTAGATACGTAAAATCTTCAGGTTTTTGATCCAGCGCAAACTTTTTATAGCACTAATATGCTTTTGTTGTTCCTAATACTTTTACGCTCATTTTTCTAATCAATCGTTTTTTTCCTTCAGCTAACCAATTTTGAAAACAACCTCAAGCATTTTGGGGAAGTTATTGGAACGTTGAAACGTTGGATGAACGAGACGGAAATGTTGCTCAAATCTTATTCTGTTTTGAGAGACAGCAACGATAGAAATTTGAACAATGAAATAAGTAACCTAGAAGAAAAGATTAAGGTTGGTTTATTTTCATTTCTAAGGTAGATCTTTGTGGTGGCCGTTTCTATCTAATGTGCGATATATCCTAAAAAATTCTCCTGTAATTGTTCTATCTACTGAGGAATTTTTAAATTTGTCCTATTTATTATTACTATTTTTTCCGGTGTAAAAGTCGAACCAATTCATAAGGCGGCTCTTTTCTTAGGGTAAAAAAACAAATTTTTTCAAGCTTCACTGTGCAAATCGATCTGCAAAAAGAAGATAACTTCGAATGAGAGGTGACTATTGCCGCCAAATTGTGCTAATAAGTGATTTATTGATTTTGAACGGTAACAGAAGCTGCTACTGTTAAACACAAAGCTGAGTCATTTGCTCCTGAAATTAATTGTTACTCTAATAGTCAGAATTATCAGAAGGCGGAACGAATAGCAAACTTCAGCCTGCCTGCCCCGACATTTTATAAGGTTATTGTGGACAAATAACCTTTCTAATCTTAAAACATATTATTGCAGATCAAATGTGAGGAGCGAGATCGGTTCCGATTAAAGGTGGACAAAGTAAACCGGCTAAGTAAAGACATGAGCGGGAACCTGGATCAAGACTCGCACCAGGCCATGCAGGAAGTACTGAAACCCGTCAACACAAGGTGGAAATTTATTTCGAATGCTTTGGATAATTGTCAAGGTCAGTCCCTTATAAACCAAAATGAATGCTGTTTTGTGCGGTTTGTAAGGAGACGTCTTGTTATGACCAAATAGAACTGTTTTCCTTCGGTAAAGAAATGTAAATTTCCTTTCACTTATTACAGTGTTCTCGCGAATTACGTCTCTTTACGTGTGCCTAAATCCAACCAATCGCAAGAAGGCCTGAGCAGGCGGTTCAAATACGACTGGGATTTTTTTTGCCATTCTTGAAGAACAAATGAAAACACCTTTAATTTTTAGAAAGTCAAGTGTCGATCGTTCGTTTTAGTAAATTTTAGTTGATTTTTTCTTTACATGCCGATGTCTTGTGCATGCTGTACTGTTTTCCTGTTTCGATAGATTTCACTTTTGGAACAAAATGGCTTACAGTTTCAATGATATCTGCTTTCTATGATTTATCTTAGCTTTGCATAAATTTTTTCAGAAGTGAATTAAAAAAACTTTTATAATATATTTGACTTTTACTGTGTGTATAAACATATACTATTCCGTGTTCAATCGTGTTATATCTTTTTTTTATAATGATTGAAATGTTTGGAAATTTTTCTTAAACTCAGTAGTGACATTCATGATAGTGATATAATTTTTTTTATATGATCACAAAGCTCTTAATTTTTTTTTACATGCTATCAACCAAAAGTACGATGTTTCTGATTTTTAAAATGCACCACGCCTGCACGAGTTGATAACTTTAACCAATTGAAAATTCACGGTAAATATCAAGTAGAACTCAGGTTTATTAAGAAAACAAAAGTCAAACGAAGCTTTCCAGTCAAAATCAGTTAACAGAGGATAAGAAACTTGACTTTGGGTTAAACTTTTAAACATGGCATGAATTAATTGGTATAATCGGCTTTCCGGGCCTTGATTGATTTTTTAACTGTCGAATTTTAAGAAAAACGTTTAAACGTTATATTAAATGTTATTGTGATGTGCTTTAAAAAAATAAAAGCCTTTTTGTTTTTTTGATTCAAGTGTAGCTGTGTATAGTGGTGTTATGATCGCCGCTTTGCCAAGATTTAAATTTAATTTTTTTAGAAATGCCCATCATTGTACAAAGTTCATATGTGTATAAAAAGAATCGCTTTGTCTATTTGTTTTCATTTTATCACGGTAAATATAAATAAGACTTCATTGGAAGCTTTTGGGTGTCATTTACGTCCGTTTCTGTTTGCAAAGAAACTTTTTTACTTTAAATACTTCATTATAATTTAAAGAACTACTGAAAAGAGTACTAGGGCGTGGTTTGTTTATGTTTATTTAGCGATTTTTTAGCGGAATGATTTATGTTTCACCGGCTATGTCGCTTAAAAGATAAAAAAAACAATAAAAAAACATTTTCTTCGAGAGAATTTATGTCGACTCCGGGTTTTGATCAAAAGAACCCATGCTGAGCTGATAGTTTGCATGCGCGCACACTTTGAGGAAATGTTCACTTGCGTCTGAAATTATTCGACATATTGAAAATTGGTCAACGATGGCACTAGTGACGAAGAGCGCTAAAACGCCACCGCACACTGGAGAAGGTTGTTTCCACCAACTGCCACAAGTGTAACTTAGTTCAGCTGATAGCGTAAGTGTGCGCCAGGCCGGGTGCGCTGTGTCAAAGTGTGGCAAAATCTAGCGTCATGCTTGGTTTCTCGGAGCACCTGCGAATCATTACCTTAACTAGCCAATAAACGTCGGATTAACAGACAACACCCTAGGCAGGTATTGGCATATTTAGGGACGCTTGAAATGCAAAAAACAACAGTTTCAATCAAGTTGAAACGAAGTCAAACAGCAGAGAAGGACGAATATGAGAGGAACAAGTAATATTCGAAGAATTATCAATTTTACTGAATACTATCTGGACGAGTATGATTACTACAACTTTAGTCACAAGGCCACATCTTTGACTCAGTCAAGAAAGGGAAGAACGAAAAAAGAAGCAAGGTTGAACACAAACAAACCAGTACCTGCTGGACATGAGAGAAAAGTTATTACAAAGTTGAAAAACTCTGAAAGGAAACGAAAAGAAACAAGATTTATGCGCGGCTAACCCTGATTACCATACGATTGAAATAAGGGAGAACGGCACCGTAGACATGAAATTTGCAATCTCGTGTATTGAAGTAAAGTTCTTTGTATCAGCTCTATGTGCCCTATTTTACCACACTAATTAGCAGGCGGTTTTGAGCGAATTCATTTGAGATACAATGACAAAAAAGGTTGCGTAAAAACTTTTACTCTTCTCGTTAATGATTGACAATGTCTTCAGGGAACAGCTGAAAGTTTCTAAGGATTCAAAACCAATTGTACGTAAAATGCTTCAAATAATCTTTCAAATGATTCTTAACATAAAAAAATGTATAAAAGAGTACAGTCCGAACAATTTAAAAGACGTAGCTATAAACTACCTTTGTTAGGTGCTAGTATTGTTAGCATTTTACTGTATTGACAAAAGGCAATATTCCGTATATTTAATCATAGCTTGACCAAGTCTCTGTTAAACTGAATAACAGCTAAAGTATAGAATATTTACGATCTGAATTATTTGAGTTTTTTTTTACAGTTCCTTGAAAAATCAAAAAATCTCCTAACTCGTAGCCGTAATTCTTACTCAGAGAATAAATACAAATGAAAAGTTTATAAAAAGGATTAAAATTTGAAAATAACACTTAACGTAAGTCGGTTTTCGAACTAATAGCTCACGTAGTTGGCACCTTCCTCCGGTTTCCGTTGTGCCGGTCGGATTCTCTCAAAAACAAAAGGATACCCCTTGGTCCAAAATGAAAAATCAGATGAATTTGAACACCAAAGGGTGCCCCCTTGCCCAAAACGTTGGTCGAGCCTCTCGAGCACCAAGGGTAACACCTTCCCAAAATGGCAATGCAATAAATTTGAGCACCAAAGTATCCTCCCTTCCCGAAATAAATGAATGGGTGCTATTCATAACCAAGGGATATCCCTTGCTAAAAATTCCTACAGGGTGTAAGAAAAACAAGGACTGACTGACTTCTTGCTGAAAATGGTAATCTGAGGAATTTAAGCACCGAAAAGCTCCAACTTTGGTGCCTTACCAATAGCCCATGATGTCAACTGTAACACAAAAAAAGGTATCAACAGTTTCTCTAAACATCTATAAAGCAAAAACAATGGACAAAAGGCCATGACATCAACTGCTATACGAAAAAGAATTTTTGGGAGGTGGTAACAGTTTATCTAAAAATCTGTGAAGCAAAAGCAACGGACAAGAGTCCCGTGCCTTACCACTAGGCCATGACGTCAACTGCTATACGAAAGAGAAATTTTGGGAGGTGTCAACAGTTTTTCTAAAACTATGTAAAGCAAAAGCAACGGACAAGAGTCCCGTGCCTTACCACTAGGCCATGACGTCAACTGCTATACGAAAGAGAAATTTT
>JAOEHV020201203.1:0-23260 GCA_025447995.2 Isaurus tuberculatus | reverse complement strand
GGGAGGTGTCAACAGTTTTTCTAAAACTATGTAAAGCAAAAGCAACGGACAGGAGTCCCGTGCATTACTACTAAGCCATGACGTAACTGGTATACGAAAGAGAAATTTTTGTCGGTATGAACAGTTTATTTAAAAGTATAAGGAGGAAAAGGATGGACGATTCCTGTGTTTTACCAGTTGATGACGTCAGCTGGTACACGAAAGAAAAAGTTTGCGAGGTATCAATAGTTTATCTAAAAACGTATGAAGCAAAAGCAATTTACAAGGGACACTTGCTTTACCATTAGTCCACTGTGTGAACTTATTTACGAAAGAAATTTTTTAGGACGTGTCAACAGTTTATCTAAAAAGCTATTAAGGAAAAGCGATGGACAAAAATTCCGTGCTTTACCATTAGGTAGGTGGTATCAAAAGTTTGTCTCACATTTCTTGCAGGAAAAGGAATGGAGAAGAGTTGTGTTCCTTACCACTATAGGCAATAACATGAACTAATTTTTTGTGGGGAAGTTTCAAGTGTCAATGGTTCATTAAACGCAAAAATTATTCTTCTAGTGAAATGTACACCATTTTTGGTCGGAAAGCTTGTGGTAAGTACAGAGAAAAATTTACTTCTAGATACCTAAGAGGAAAAGTATTTCTTTTATAACGCGAATGAAGAGAAGAATGTTTCGAATTCTCCTTTTCATTCAATACACGTGCAAACAATATTTTCACTAAGTTTTGAAAGTTTATTCCATTTAACAGCAGAGTATAAAAACATTATTTAACACTAACCTGAAAAAAATAAAAACATGAGCTTTTTTGTTTGTATTTACAAGCTATCGGTTTTAATGTTGTTGCTGTCACAGGAAATCATAATCTTAAACCAGGGACAATTGGCAAAACTTTCCGGATAGGTCATCAGTAGTGAATTTTTTTATTGCTTTGACTGTTGCATAAAATTGCCATTATAAGGCACTCCAAATAAATTAAAAACAGAATACATGTTTGTTGGATGTGGCTGGAATGATAATTGTATGTATAGTGCCAAGTGTAAACTACTATCAAAGACGATCCTTAAGGCCAAGCTGGTAACAGCAGATATTTTCCCTAAAACCTCCAATAAATAATCGTGATCCTGGATATTATCAATCATAGTAAGTTGTTCAGCCTTATTTGGCCTTATAACCATGGTAAAGCTAACTTATTGCAGCAAAATGCTGTTCATGGCTGCTGACAATCAGACTCACCATTATTAATTGTAGAATATTTTTAAAATATGATATTATAGACTGTTGAAGACTGTCCATTGGTCACAAAGAACCAATATGAAAGCTTTATATAGTGAAAGCTGACAGAATTAATGATGGGGTCACATCCTGCACTTCAGATAGTTAAAGAATAGTAATGTACTCATTGTCCCTTTCAACAATAAAGATAATTTTAGCCAAGTAAAAAGTCAGCTATATATCCATTCATTTTATGGGAAAGAGAGAGCAGTCTGTTCTTTTTTAATACCTTTTGTATGCATTTAGAAATAATGAAAACTAAAAGAAAATGGCTGCATATGTAGACATTTGTTGAGTCCAGGACATGGTACTAATAGTAGCTACAGTATAATTCCACTCACATACTAACACTAATTCTGAATAAGATTGGCTCCTGTATTCACTGTCTACTCAGCAATAGATGGCAAGTAGGGAAAATACAAGCGTTTTTCACAAAAACAAATGCCGCTCGGTTTTGCAATATTTCAAAAAAAAGATAAAATAATAAATGTGATCCCCAAGAAAGGCATTGACAAAATATGGGGTGAAGATTTTTAATATTGTAAGCAGAAATTGATTTGCAAGTTAAGGTGTTTACATGACTTTGAGTTACAAAAACGTTTCTGGTGTTTGTTTTTTGTGTCTAAATTTAATCAGAAGTGGTTAGCTAACCAATAAAAGTTTCTGAACACAAACTGAAGAGATGGACACACAAGAGCTTTGCAAATGTCTGCAGATATTTTATGTGTTAGTGTGTGCGAAAAAATGAGGAGCCTTTCAAAGTTAATTTGCTACACATGATCCAAGTGGACATGGTCAGTTGTCATGAATGAGGAGTTCATTTTTTATCAAACATTTTACTACTTAGAATTATATTAAAATCACAATTTCTTTAAAAGTAGTATGTGAGTGAAAGTATACTTAAACTATTAGATTATTCGTTTTCATTTTTGATGACTCAAATGGTTAACTACATGCTACATAAATCACTGACTATATATTGACCAACAGAAAATTTGAACTCATAGTCTATTGTTACGTAGTTGTAAAATATTGCCTTGAAATTTTGTGAGGACTTGTTCTATAAACACTGTAAAAAGTCTTTTCACTGCAGGCTTGTATTTTACACAAGGCAGTTTCATGTGATTTCTATGACCTCAACTGTATTTTTAAAACCAGTTTCACTGTCTACTCATCATCTTCATTTTCTTCCATTTCATCAACAACTTCATCAGCTTCAGCCTCTCCATTTTCATCATCGCCATTTTCAATTGGACTTTCCTGCCTCTCTGGACTGGCCTCTTCCTCTCTCTGTAGGACTGGTGAGGCAGATTGAGCTCTTTCCAGCTCTGGAGATGGTGACTGAGACTTAGACTTGTCCTCTGTGTCTTTATTTGGTGAAGGTGACTTTGAGCGTGACTTGGACTTAGATCTAGATTTCCTTGGTGAATGAGATGCCTGTGGTGAACTGGATTTACGACTTGTACGGCGGCGTTTTGGTGATCTTGAGTGGGAGCGGCTGTGTGACCGAGAATGACTTCTGTAAAAACAAGGTTATTTGCTTTACAAATGAACCAAAAAAAGTATGATCAAAAAGTTGACAAAAGTTTTTATTATTATAATGCAGTAAAAATAGAGAAAAATTTATATAACACAAACTCTAAATTAAACACGACTGATTTTTTGGACCAACCTCCAAGTTCCCTGGCTACACCACTGAGATATAAAATTTTTACCAACCTTCTTCTGTGAGAACGAGATCTTGACCTTGATCTACTTCTGGAACGACGACGAACCTTCTCCTGTAAAAGGAATTTGGTATAAAGCCTAGTTTAAACAAAAAGCAAAAACAAGTTTGGTCAGGCAACATGACTCTACCTACCCATTAATTAATGATGCCCTGCAGATGATAAACCCTTAAACCCATAGGAGGTTTAAAGCTAAAGTTACAAGCTCCATGTGTAAAATGCAAGACTCGAGCCTGAGGTTGTATAATTAGAAGGCAAGGCTGCTATTTAAGGCTACTCAAATTTACCTTGAAACTTACCACTTTCAAAATGATGCGACGACCAAAGAACTCAGAATCATCCAATTTCTTCAGTGCATTCTTCATGTCATCTTTGGAACTAAACTCAACAACCCTACCAACAATAAAACAATGCAACAATGGCAAAATACTTAAATGGAGTAGCATACAAGTTTTAATTAATTCATGTTTTATCAGGAAACATAAACAAACAAAAGGTAATGTTTAGAGAAAAAATTACCATTTAAATGGAGCTGAGATAAAATTGCTTTCTGTGCAAAATAGAAAGCTGCTTAACATCTGCAGAGAAAGAAGCAGAAATTTTATAACCTTTTTTTAAGTAGAGAAATGAAAACATACCCTTCTCCTTTTTTTCTTTTATGGGCATCAGCAAATGTGACATCACCAGCTTTCATCATATACTCCTTCAGATCCTATTCAGATAGACCACATGTTTATACAAATAAACAATAAATGCCAATCAATTCTTCAAACTTCATCACAATTACTGAGAGCGCTTTGAATTTTTTTTTGAAAAATAAAACCTTCAATCTATGAAATATCCACCAACTTTATTTTGTGAATCTAAATTTTTTAAAGGTAGTCTTCAAAATTTTGGAAAACCTATAACAAACTATTGAATAAACGAAAATCATTATTGCTTTTTTCTTAAAAAAACTGATATATTGAAACTATGTTATCTTGAGGTGGAATTGTTGTACTTGTTGGCCCATTTTTTTCAGTTTTGTCTTTGCCAATACTTACCTAAAAATTTAGACCCGCCAAATTTGAATTGAAATAATGAAAATGAGGCTGGACACAACGGTGTCAATCAGCAGTGGAACCAAGGTCACATGATCAGACATGGATCAGCCAGAATGTGGCTGTGACCTCGCCTCGGAAAACTAAGGGCTGTTAGGAGGAAGGAGACTCTGATTGGAAATCAAAGGATCTAGCAACCACTGGGTGGCATGGCCGGAGCAATCGTCAGGCATTCAAAGGCAAGCACAAACAATGATAGGTCTGACATCGCAATGACAGGTCTGACTGACTGATAGGCATGGAAGGTCTGTATGGAAGCGAGCGACAGTCTGACTGGTTGACTAGCCTGGTGTGGTCAGGGTACAACAGAAGCTAGTGGCTGATCTACAGATCAAGAGTTTAATCAAAGTGTTATTACCATCCAGTAATCTCAAGGAAACTTGCTTGATCTGAAACACCAACCAGAACAAACTTGTGCTGTGCTTTACTCAACCACACACTTAAAGTACATAGAATTCTAAGTCTTATAATTATATTAACTGCATGAAACAGCTAAAAATCTTATCTATGAAAAAAAAAACATTTCAAAGTCAGGATTTTATATTAAATGTTTGTCTAAATCAGCCCGTTGCCCTGTTATAGAAAAAGGAATTTGATGGAAAGAAAAAGAAACTTGAAAATGGAGAGACTAAATCCAAGACAGTTTTGAACCTTACGATTTACACTAAAACTTAAAAGCTGAAATAAAATGTGGATTCCTTTTTGACACTGAATCTAGTAGTTATCTTGACTTGCACAAAACAACATACCTGCCAGTTTGCTCTTGATGACAAGTTTTCAACAGCAAGCCTGTGTTCTGTACGGACCGGAGGGGTTCGACCCCTTCTTGATCTGTGGGTACAAAAGTCATTTCTGAATTATACTTCACTAATGGGTTGCTTTTGGCAAACCAGTTGTAAAAAGGTTGTCTTCATTAGAAATTGCAATTCTTGCACAAGAATAATTTACAACTAAAGCAAAATAATGACTTTAGACAAGGTAAAAACTATGTTAGTTTTGCATCCTGCTCAACTTCTTTGTAGCTGTTTTCTCCTGCTTTGTTATTTGTTATTTTTGTTAATATAGACAAAGAATTTTCAGAGAGAAGCAGTTCAGTTACATGGACGGCTGCTATCGCATCTTGAAATATCTTGTGAACAAGGAAAAGTGGGAAAGCAGAAAAAAACAAGAGCCTTCAATTCCATGTTGAATGGTTAGTTTGATTGTTATCAGTATTACTCTGTGTACACTGCTTGGAAATCTTGAAGTGACCCATTGCATGCAATTTAACATCATCTTGGTGTAAGTGCATTGTTAATGTAGGTATATGCTTAGTTTAACGTTTTGGTACTCAAAACAACAAAGGACACTACTAACTAGGTCAGGAAGTTGATATTATTTTAAAGGTATTTAAGATATTATGAAAGGCTGGCTAGCTTATATATATTTCTGCATGCCAATCCCTTAATTTCATGAACTTTACGGCCATATACCACTGTATTAAGGCAATGAGTAAGATTCCTAGTTTGTTTGATAAAGTAACAAAAATATACAAAATAACAAATGATTTTTTATAAACCTCCCACTTCTAGTTTTTAGTGATTCCAGAAAAATATATACTATTTACTTGACCTTATAAAAAGAAGAAAAATAAGAACCTTTTGCCTTCGTTGTACCTTGAGCTACTGGAAAAACTTCTGTATCCATAATCAACGCGTCTTTCTGGGTTTCTCGCATGTTCTACCACAACCCTATGCAATTAAAATATTAACACACAAATTAGATTTTCTTACCAGGCCTTTCGATACGAACTTAATAATTTTTCGATATTTGGTGTTGGACTACTTTTTCTGAAAATAATTTATTTTACGTACCAACGTGTTTTCAACGCATGATCACAATTGCGAGCAAATGAATTATTCATTTCACTTTTTCGAAGGAAATTTGTTTCACACAACTAGAAATGCTTTTAGGGACCAACACGTAATCGACATAATTTGGCAAAACAACTAAAAAAATATACTCAACCCTGTACTAGGATAATATTTAAAAAAAAAAATCAACATACACTTGGTCTGTTTGGCACTCATACCTTTCTCCGAGCATATCTTTGCCGTTCAAATCATAGACCGCATCTTCAGCGTCTCTGGGATCATCAAACTCCTAAAATCGCAGTAAATTGTAAAGTCTAACACTTGCGATGAGTTATTTATAAAAAAACGATGCTTGAGTAATTTGTTAACTGATGAGCCGATTCGAAAATGTTACAAAGACAGTCTAAGTAAAGCTGTGCGTACTCACCACAAAACCATAACCAACTTTGATGCTGACCTCTCGTACTCTTCCATAACCACGAACGAATTTCTCGATATCTCTTTCTCTCACATCTCTTGGAAGTCTTCCTAAATAAATCCTTGTACCTCCACGTGACATATTCGCATTTAAGTATATTAATTTTTTTTAAAAGATGTAGATTTCTTTCTCAAGCAGCGTTTTTAAAATGGCGGCTTCGGTTTTCACAATAGTTTCTTTTGAGAATACCCGTATGAACATGTGATTACTGGAAAGAGCTCAATCAAGGGGCGGACCATTTGACTTTTGAGGGTGTGGGGTATTTGAACAAAAAAAGTTCCTGCAAGCTTCATTAAAAAAAATAATTGCATGCAAAGCAAAAAAAATACCTTGTATTGCAACAGAAGGGGAAACAAAATCTTGCCCACCCCATGGACAAAAAAAAAAAAAAAAAAAACTTGCGAAAAAAGCCACCCACCCCCTCTTAAAAGTTAAATGGTCGGCCCCAAATGGTAAAATTTTTGTGCCGACATCAAAGATGCCCCTTATGGTCCTTTTGTGGTAATAAATTTATAGGCCCTGAAGAAATGGTTCTTATACGTGTCAACAAACGAACCGTGACCAAACATCCCCCACCGGTACCCAGTTAACTTTTTTGTTGTTTTCTTTTCTCCCAAGTACGTAAGTGTGAAGTTATCGTCCGAAATGGAGATAATGGGAGATTCAAATCTTTCTGGTACACCTATTTAAAAACGCATTCCTAGGGATAGGAAATGAAAAGAAGGAGAGATGATGTTTATCAGGACGACTCTATTAATTTTTTCCCACCTTTATCAATTTGTCCCGTCTGTGGGTGTTCTGTGTCCAAAGATAACATTGGTCTTCATGTTGAACAGCATTTCACTAACCCTTCCGGCACGTCAACAGACTCTTTTCAAGAACTTGAAGGTACACCAAAAATAAGCAGTTATTAATATTGTTAACTAAGATTTTTCCTTTAAGGATTTTTTTTTAACTTCTAAGGTTTTTAGAACGGTTGAGTTCCTCATTCCGCTCTTTACACACTGGTGGCAATTTACAGTTTCATGTTTATTTTCTTTCTTTTATAGTTCCAAGTTTTTCCGAAGCTTTAGACTACAGGATCTGTACTTATGGGAAGTGTCAGGCAATTGGTAATGCATAAAACTATTTATCGTTAGTCTAAATTGCCGTAAAACAGTTTTTCGATCGCAGAGTGGGAATGGTATATAATAAAATTTATTTATTTTCTGCAGTTTGAATAATACATTGTTTTCTTTTATTTCTGGTGGCCATACTTTGTTCTTAACTCGTTGTTTGTATTTGACTTGTTGTTTATCGATTGAAGTAATGCTTGGAAGTTGCTATTTGACAGCAGTGTTGCATACATTTGACAGTGACTTGGCTTTGAACAAAATTAGTTGACTTTTTAGCAACGCCGGAACTTTAATTTCTTTTATGGGATCAGAGAATTAATTTAGTTTTTACTAACCAAACTACAACACATAGTGAGTGAAATCAAATAAACAATGTTTAACACTTAAAAAAATAAGATTATAGAGAACTTATAATCAAAACTACATTAAAACCAAATTAAAGTGTGTTCTAAAATTAAGGTTCTTTTGAGAACACCGTAGTTTTAGTTAGTGATCAATTTGACAGGTTCAAATGGCTGGTTTTAAAGGCTAATGTCTTTTAGTATAAACCTACTAACAGTCTAACATGCATCCTGCATTCTGATTGGCTACTCTACTTGAGGTCTATTTGTGATAGCCTACTAGTAGAGAAAAGATGGCAGATAAAAACTGTTACGAGGCCCGTTTTGCAATTGTTTCAGACGATTTTATCGTTAATTGATTAAACACATCCATTCCCGAGAAAACCAGGGTTTATACTAAAACAATTAGACCTCTCGGCCTCATGGACTACGAGTTTGAGTAGCCCATTCGGCCTACGACCTTATGGGCTATTGACTCATAGTCCATTCGTCCTCGAGGTCTAATTGTTAAGTACAAACACAGGCAGCCCAAGATTAAAATCCAACTTTTATGGGTAGTTTGTACAGCCACTGAAAAAGCCAGCAAGAACAGAGCAATGGTGCTTAACCTTAATATGAAAGTACTGCAGGCTTGAGCTGTCTTGGGAAGAAGGGACAAACTGTTTATATGTAGAATGTTATCTCGGGTTGAAGGGTTATTTCACCTTGATTAGGCGAGTTGTCTCTGCCACCCAAGACAACCCTTCGTCCCAGGATGTCATATAAATGCTTAGCTGTGTTTCACAGAGAAATGTATGAAAAGTTGTCTTGCCCAGAGTAACTCTAACTTTCTCAGACTTTTATTATTTAATTTTGTATTGAATTATAGTTTCTTTATCTGAATGGGATGATCATTTGTTTGCCCACTCTGTGGAGGAATGCTGTCCAAACAAGATACTTGCACAGGCAGACAATAACCTCAGTTACAATGTGCATCCACAAGAAGGAAAATCTGACTCAGGTGATGTGGCTGGCTTAATGTTCCAAAATGACCAGTTAATAGCTCATGAACTTGAACAGCATGAACTAGAACAGATGGAAAATCAGCCAAGCAGTTGGGATGATCAGTTAATTGCACAAGCCCTGCAGGATGATGACCAGAGAAGATTACAAGAACAGAGGGCCAAGGAAGATCAAGAGTTTAAAAAGCTTCAGGTAAAATATCATTGCTTTAAAAATATTATTATTACATCAAATAATGTGTCATTCACAAAAAATGATAGTTAATTTTGCCATTTTCATACACTTGTAGACATTAGTTAAACATAAGTAATTAAATCTAATTAAACTTCATTAATCAAGCTTAAAGTATTTTATTAGTTCTTGTTGAAAATTTTTTAAAAGATCAAGAATGCATGTTGGTTAGTATTAATCGACAACTAAAGCTTTGAATGTTTAATCAACAAATTAGGATGGAAGCTGACAAAGATGTAAAGCTCAAAAGATCATCTTCCTACTCTACTTTCAGCAATGATTAAACATTTGAGCTTATTGGTGATTAAATCTTTCTAGTGAACTGCATTAGTGATTACTATTAGGTAAAACTGAAAATTTATCAACTTTAAGTTAAATTGTTGATCATTGGTTAAAGTTACCCTGACTGATAACATTCCTATGTACATATTGGAATTTGTTTAGAAAGTTTGTTTTAAAATTATTAAGTAGACACTGAATTATTTATTCAATTGTTTATAGGTTGAAAAAGTGTAACAACTGAAAAGCTTGCAAAAAAACTGCCTAATTGACAGTTGTAAGTTGAAAAATAAAATTAAGAACATCTTACATTTTTTACACCAATATATATAACCTCTATTAAAAAATTTTATCCTTGATGTTTTTTCTTTAACGCTTTTAATGGAGCTGAAAATGTGCGAAAAAAGTTTGACTTGAATATGACAAATTGTTTACTATAACCACAAACAATAACTGGTCTTTCATGGGAATTTCTGCTCCATGTAAAGACTTTAAAACTTTACACATACAATTGATTTCCATTTAAGATTTACTCAATGCACAATTGTCTGTCCTTTAGGCTATGTATGGTATGAATACAAGTAGTGGAGGTTATGCCAAGCAGTATGAGTGTCATATGGAGAGGGAAGTGACCAAACAGAAGACATCAGTTGGTGATTATTATGCCAGGAAGGCTGAAATGTTAAAGATTTTAATGACAGACAGTGACAGTGGTGAATCTTGCACAAAAGGTTTGCTGATCAGTACTACATATTCAATGTTTAATATAGTGATCGTATTTTACAAGCATAAGGTAAAACATGTATAAGGTATGAAAATAAACATTTTTCGACTGGTTGTCATATCATTAAGTCACATGGTGGCTATTGTGACAAAAACCAGTTTTTGATAAGATCCCAGAGTGCTTTGCAGCATAAAAAATAACACCAATACATCTTTGATCAGCAAATCTTTTATGGTCTAAAGTTTGCATTGAGAACTTCGTTTTTTCAGCTTGGTATAAAATAAGGCAAATGGTTGGTTGTTGTATTGGTAGTAAGTGATGAACTGTTGACATAGTAGTGTAATGTTCTTTCATGGTTTACAGTAGGCCTCAAACAAGTCCATAACTGGCTTCATCTTGTCTTCTTTTTCTTTAAAAATAAATGCAAATGTGCTGTAGATTTCTAGGCCTTGTTTTCTATTTGCATGTTAGGAGTGTTGTTGCTTTCATTGATTTTTTCTTCTTTGTCATAAGGATTTCATATTTAAGTAATAAAAAAATATGAACAAGCATATTATTTTTACACTGAGTTGAACTTCTGTTTGGTAATAGGAATAATACCCCAACTGCAGTGTCGCTATGAACTTGGAATCACTGGAACCAAAGGTGTTTGGCTGTCAACAGACACTGATCACTTTGCAAGTACAGTGGGTGATGCAGGATGGGGGTGTGGGTACAGGAATCTTCAGATGTTACTTTCTGCCCTTACAAGGATTGATATGTACAAATCAGTGTTATTTACAGGTACAGTGTAAATTTTTTCTAGTAAAATTCCTTTTCCGAGCCTAAGGGCCCATGGAGCTGGTGCTTATCTCCGGTTTCTGTAGTGTTAATGGATGAGAGCTATTGTTTTCCCCTAGACGGGACAATAATCCATTGCAGGTTAGCTCCCAGCTGAAGCTGGTACTCATTTACCGACCTCGTAAGGATGGAAAGCTGAGTAATTTTTGGCAAAAAGAAGATCACACATCAAATGTTCAAATTTTGGCTGAGCAGGGAATCGAACCTGGGACTTTGTGATTGGAAGGCAGAGATCTTACCAACTGTGCCAACCATGCTGCCATTTTTTTTTTATTTTCTAGTAAACAGTGGCTTTATTCCATATTTTTTAAACAAAATTACAAATTAAAGCAAATTGCACCGAAAGTGAAACTCAAGTAATAATGGTTCTCCAGGCAGACAACCTTTCAACCTTGAGATTTTTGAAAAATATTGTTTTTAGTATTTTATTTATTTATTCTTTTTTAAATATAGCTGTTTGAAATCCAGTTACTTATTTATAAATGCACTAGTACATATTAATAGATAAAAGCCATTCACAGTGTTGATGCTAAAAACCCTGGTACAAACTGAATCACAATTGTTAACATTGTACACCTAATGTGAACGACATTGATAGACTATGCTAAAATTGACTTGCTCTAAATAGCTCTGACCTGTTGTGGTATGAGTGCTCTATTAATATTATAGAGGTTGTGAATTCAAATCCTGTTAAAGCTTGATTACCCTTTCCTATTAAACACACTAGGGTAGAAATTGCAACCCTAGCTAATCCTCAGACTAAGTTCCTCTCAGTATTAAAAATTTAATCTTTTTGAGAGAATACATCTACACAGAATGCCCAGTGTATTAAATAGACATGCTAGGAATCCCTCTGAAATCTCATGGTTTTTCTCAGACAACTTATAGCTGTGTTTTTCTCTAACTTGAAGCTGGGGAAAATATCCCTTCCATTCCAAGAATTCAACAACTAATTGAGTCTGCTTGGGGCAATGGTAAGTAACATAACAGTCTTTCAGGCGACGACTTAGGCTGGAGTCAAAGAGATTGCCTGCCCCCATTTAGAGGAGGGGTCAGAGAGGTTGCAACATTGTAACTAAAAAGAAAAAATTAATGTACTTTGTATTTACAGGCTATAAAGTTTGACTGCATTACAACTGTACCAAGAGAAATATAATAAAATAATAAAAAAAAACTTTATTTAACATGATCTTTTCATGCAGGGAGTGGATGTCCCATCTCCCTAGCCAGAGGCTAATGTTTAAGCAGTCAGCAGCACAGATTTTGGCGTGAAAGTCGATACTAAGGAGGGAGGAAAACTGGAGACCCCGGAGAAAAACCCTCGGGTCAGATTGAGATTGACATATTTCAGCCCACTAGCGAACCCCAGGATTCGAACTTGGGTCCGCAGTGGTGGGAGGCATGAGTGATAACCACTAGGCCAACCTGACTCCCCGGAAATGATTGCCTAATCCTGTATGGATTAAATCCTCTTTAATTAAACTTTTAAAAATCATTCTGAACATTAAAAAACATATTTTTAGCACTTTAGTTGTTTTAGTTCTACTTATCATTCTATAACAATATTGTAATAGTTTAGTTATTATATTTTTACTAAAAAACTGTTAAACCTTGTTGCTGTAAAGTGCTGCAGATTAGATGAGAAAAAGTTCTATTAAATTTTTTATTACTAAATTAAAAAAGGCAAAATGTTTCAAGAGTATAAAAATTTTCAGATAAAACTTTGTTCTATGCTGTGCATTAGTAAATTTAAGGAATGGGCTTTGGAACATAATTTTGTGTGACTTTGAGGGTTGTGTAAAAGTTAATAAGTTTGCATTTCATCTCCCAACCCCCACCCCCATCCCCACCCATATTCTGTTTGCATGCTTCAATGAAGAAAACAGTTTGTTGAAGAGCACATACATAAATCTTGCATTAATAATCATAAATTATAATGAAGTTTAGGTATATTATTCTCATATACATGTGCAAATACCAAAAGTCTCCTCCCTCATATTTACAATCTATTTTAAGGATTTGACAAGCAAGGGGCTGAGCAGTTAGGCTGTAAGCTTGTTAACACAAGAAAGTGGATTGGTGCCACCGAAATTGCTGCAGTGCTGAGGTCATTTGGTTTAAGGTTGGTTTTTGATTAAAAACAAAAAAAGTCTTTGTTTTTGAGCTAGTTGATAAAAATGACTATTCATTTTGTACTGAAGAGTTGAGTTGATTGCTGTTATTCATTCTAACTTTCGAACCATTTGATAAACCTTTAAATAGAGATTTCAATTCTTTGAAGATTTAAAACATGGATTTTTTTTTTCTGCATCACACTTCACAAGGTACTTTGGCTTAACACTACAGAAATGAAACACTTGGCTCTGAATCAAGAAGGAGCTTTAATTTCTAAACATTATTGACATACAGTTCAAGAGTTCGTTACTGTTGCACTAGTAGTACTACTGTGATCAGTATGGATAGTTCTTTGAATACTGTAAATTGTATATGAAAATTAGTGAGGAATAGATTTTGTAAAATTGATAAAACATTCTAATTTCATTGTAGAAAACTGAAATGTATTAACAGTATACAAATACTCATTTTACTCAGAACAAAGCTGATTGATTTTCATCAAGCCACTGGGTGTGACGGAACACATCCGCAAATGTTCATGTGGATTCAGCAGTATTTCTGTTACTCACTGCCAACACATGCATCAACGGCAACAGTTGCAACAGATCCATCAACACCACTGAGTCATCGTACTAAACCTCCTCTCTATTTACAACATCAAGGTATTTTCACACGGATAAATGATTCTGGTAATGGTTTTAAGAAAGGAAGTATGTACTTCACAGATGACGTCATTTTATATGACATTGTCAAATAGATTTAAAACAATTAAATGTATCGGCGATTTACAAAATAAACTTTTACGTTGGCATCAAATTGCGACTTATTTTTAGTAGCTATGTACCAATTCTAGATGTCAAAAACTTCTTGTAGAACACAGACGCAAAATAGTTTTCATGAAACTGTACCATATTATGAGCCGTCGCTAAGAGCACTCACGTTCCGAACGTCAAAAATAACAGACGGAAGTTGGCGTTTGCTCTTTTTGATAATAATGATAATCATAATAACAGAATATTTTATTTTTACTTATGAGAGTTAAAAGAATAGCTTTCAAACTAGAGATTTTCAATCAAGATAAACAGCAAACTTCAAGTTATCTGAAGGTAAAAGTAAACATTAGCAATGCAAAGAGTAATCCAGTACTACTCAGAAAATTTAAAACTCGGATAAAGTAGGCCTGAAATTTTTGCTTAAAAAAGTTTGATAAATATACAACTTACCAAAAAAAAAATTAGAAGATCGAGATGGATGAAGCAGATGTTTGCCACAAATTTGTATTATAAAGAAAGCCTGCTTGTCTGTTTTTTTTACAAAACTTCCATTTCCTCTAAACTGTTTTATTCCTCTAATAACATACAATTTCGCTAATACCCGGTATAAATGTTTTGAGACTAAAGTCTTTTGTCATTTGATCCAACTAACATCCCTCTAACTAAACTTCACCTTATTACCCATATTAGTGGCTGGAAGTTATTTATACTATTGTGTGACACCGATACTTGTAATCCCTCTGACTACTTACAGGCCACAGTCGCTTGATTGTTGGAGTGGAAGAACACTCCGGAAAAGATGGCGGACTTTATCTACTCCTGTTTGATCCTTCTCACTCTACAAAACAAATGCAGACTTTGTTTGAGGACATTCAGAGTGGAGGTGCAAGTCTGCGCCATCTTCGCCGCTCGCTGAAGCAGATGAGGTGTAAACAGTACCAGATTGTGTATATAGACGGTGTTATGGGGGAGCAGGAAATGGAGAGAAGCAAAGTGTTAGATTCACGTCGAGTGCCGTGATCATCGCATAGTTTAGTTTCAATACACAGGACAAAAATAAGGACTTAAAAGAAACGATGGCTGCAGTTGTATAGAAAGATATATTTTCCTCTTTAGCGTTATTTAGGTTTTGCACCGTCTCTGCATTAAATTTGCCATCAAGATTAGTCATGACAGGAAACAAAAGAACTTCAGAACTATAAACTTTTGATAATCACAAAGTTAACATAGATAACATAATGGATGAGCCTAAATGTAAGCAGCTGTGAAAGAGGCCTTAAAAGGCCGAAACAATTGTTCATGCTTGCTAACATTCAGGAAAAACGGTATTTCTGGTAGATTACCTGCTACTGATGAAGCCTTATTGTCCATATTAACGGTTGCAAATACTTGACTTCAGCACGTATGTGTTTATCTATACTAAGTGTCATAATTTCAGCAACATCTTATAGGCTTTATTGTTCTTTATTTATCAGACATATATTGTTATATGCTTCGTTATGTAATTGTGCCTCTAGATTTGTATTGGACAGACCATTAGAAAAGTTATGGGGGGGGGACGGGCAAAGTAAAAAAAGAAAATTCATGCAAGGGAAAATTAAGTGAAAAAAAATTCATGCAAGCAGAGTAGTCCTGGAAAAAAATTCCTGCAAAGTCAAAAAAAGTATCCATGCCAGGGAAACATCAAAGAAAAAAATTCATGCAGCTCGAAAATTCCCCGCATCCCCCCCCCCATAAATTTTCTAATGGTCCGTCCCTTAGTGTCCGTAAGGGGAAGTCAAAGTTTTTGACGTTTTATTTAAGGTTGCAGAAACTGGAGATAGGCACCATACAGTCTCATGGGAAACAAACTCACTCAAACAAACTCTGCGAGAGAAAGACGTCAGAGATGACCTAAACAGAAAATTCGAAAACACTAATGTTCATATGTTTAATTGGAACATTGTGGTTATATCACTATAATTATTTATTCCTCATGAGAAGATACTTAATATGAGATCGCAGAAATACTATTAATTAAAGCAAAGTCTAAACTATTTTTTAGTTACCGACATATATTGAAATAAAGGTTTACTATATTTTTAGAAGAATCAGGTGAAAAAAAAATTGTGCATGGTAAGAGATCGTGTTAACTCAGAGTTTTAATCTAGTTATTGAACATAGTTGAGTTTCTATCCCCAACTTTTTAGATACTCAAAGCTAATTGTATTTTTCAACTCCACATCTGTACACTCCGCATTCATGCATTCCTTTTGCCTACGAAATGCACTCCAGCGCTTTCCAGATGGGTTCCAAGGAAGAGCCTGTCTGGTAATTTAATTTTTGGCTTTCTCAGCATATGACCAATCCGGCGTCCGTACTGGTGTTAAGCGGATGAGAGTCATTAAGGACTTTAAGCAATGTCAACGACGACGGCTCAGAAAAAAATATATTATTTATTAGCTCTTTACGTTTTTGTGTAGATCATTACGGTTTTATTTTCTTCATCTTAAACATTGTGAAACGAAAACGACTAAAAGTTCCTCCTTGAAGGTAAACAAATACTAAGAATATTTTTGTTATCACGTCCTCGTCGTCTCCAGAATAGTTCTTTTCACGTTCTGTTTTTACCGACAATTACGTGCAGGTGCTCAGCTCGATGCATTCCAACGTGCAGTTATTGTATTTACTATTGTTTTCTTGCCGTCAGCGTTGCCGTCCTCATTACTTAAAGTCCCTATTGACTCCCCCTGGACGGGACCGCTAACCATCGAAGCTGGTACAAGCCGATTAAGCTTTGGCGGAAAAAAAGGTCGCAACTGGATTGAACCTGGTTATTGCTGTGCTGTCAACATTTGAATTGTCAATCAAGCATCAGCTTAAACAAACACACTTATTGTTTTATCTTTGTACATCCTTTTTAAGATTTCGTTTGTTAACCCAGGTGATTGTACATTGTTTTTCAAGCTGCTTCGACGTTTGGCTTACATCTTTCATTATATTTATCTATGACAATCTTTACACTCTTTTGTTATAGGAGTTTATTTTTTATAAGTGTTTTCTTTTGTTTATACGGGTTACTCAACAATCTCTCCTCATTCTTAAAAACGTTCATTACAAAGTGACTCAACAAGCTAAAAGCAATCACTAGGATGAGTCGAACTAGTTTGTCTTTTTTCTTCGCTGCTGTTGCATTAATTTCTCACACAACGGCTGATAGTAAAGAAAAATTAAAGGTAAGAATACTGAAGAAAAATTTGTTTAAGTAGCAAATTTGTATCTTAATCTAATGAGATAAAACAACAATTTCACATAGGCAGCAGAACCTTTTGCACTCAGTAAAAAGAGGAAAGAAAATTAACTTGCAATATTCACCACATAAACATGTGTAAAAGTATAAAATGCTTTAACAAATTTTCTTGATAGTCATTTGAAGGCAGACAAAGAAAATGTATAAAAATTACACAATACTGATCTAAGTGACATCTGGCGCTAGAAATACTGACATTAAATCTATTTAGCCAAATCTTCATTTCTTATTTTTTCAAATCTGTTTTGAAATAATTTTATGAATATTTGACATTCAACTACTGAAAAGTTTTCTTAAAATTTTCACTCAGAAAAGATTTTTAACCCTATGTAAATTTGTTAGTTTAAGGTTCATTTGAGCTTTTGTTACGTTCTCTCTAACAATACTTGTAAACTAAACTATATTATAACAGTCCCTAACATATTGCATGGCTATCTATTGCAAGTTATCTTAGGATTAAGTTATTAGCGGATCCGCTTAATAATGCGAAAAGATAGCCTGCACCCCTGCATTTGTTGACAACTATTAAACTAGAAGTAATCACAGATTAGTAAAATCTTTCTGACAGAATTTTTTTGACATCTTTACACAGGCATGTGGGACCAAGTACAAGGAATGTTTAAAAAGTGGCGAAGCTAAACTTAGATGTGCTTTAGTGTTAGGTGAATGCTCCAAGCCCTGGCTACCTCTTGATTTAGTCGTAAGTATCTCAGATTTTTATATGGAGTTGATCTGGACTTTTAGAATCCAAATTTTCTTGCATGACTCTCTTTTCGTTATCCATCTCAGAAGCCTAATCGCGCTGGCAGGTTTACTTCATCCGCACCTTTGTTCTATTTTCTATAAATTTTAATGAGCTGAGAATATGGCTTACTCAGGAAAGTGATTTTATTTGTCATTTACTTACGCCATTAGTTTCTAGAATGATGCTTTTTACATTCTGTAAATACGAAAAGAGAGCTTACTCATTTATCCACAGGCAGCCCAAGCTAAATGTGTGTAAGAGTTTTGAAGCGACTGATTATAAGACTTTGTATGGGAAATTTTTTTTTTAAAAAATCGAAATATTTTTCTACAAATAACAGAAAAAAGTTTCCCTATCTCGATTGCTGTGTGTTCATGTTTTGTTGTCAGCGCATTTCTAGCATTTGGAGACATTTAACACAGATTATGGGTCGGGGTTCCTTTTCTTTACAAAACCGGTGTAACTTGACGAGGACAAAACTTGTTGTGGACGAACAACTCGAGAAGCAAATTTTCAAACCTGTGTGATGTAACTGCTGAAGATTATTCACATGTTATGAAAAAATTTCTTTTTCAAGTTGATAATAAAAATTATATTAAATCTTATTTCTGGCTTTTAACTTAACACTATCCGTTCAAAACAATTCCAAATTGTTTAAAGTGTGTCTAAAAAAATGTTTTTGAAAAAAGCAAATAAAATATTTGTAAAATAATTAAAACTTAATGTGTCCACGACTCATTCACAGTTCCCTTTGTTTTCACTTTTAATGGCCTTTAAAAATGTCACAAACTATAGATTTCTACTGACACACCCAAACTTGAATCCAATTTTTAAGCATCAAATACATATCGACTTTACTAACAAAACATTTTTTTTATTGACTGCAGGCCAAATGCCAGCCCCAATTTTACAAGTGCCTCAGGAAGGGAAGTAACAAAGATATTTGTGCTTGGACATTTTTAAAGTGTCTCGGTTCTCAAGTTATAACTGTTGACGAGAATAAAAGAACATAACAAATGCCAATCAGTCCCTTTTAATATACGAGATTTCTTAGTAAAAATGTACAACTCGTAGTGCTACTGACAAGTAATCTGAGGCATAATTTACCGGTGACAAAATTCTTCAGGATTGTTGACTCGTTATCTGTGAATTGTTTTCAGTGTTAAAATGTTTTAAAAAATATCGGGTTACTGTACATTTTTCTTTCTTTTCGTTTACATTTTCCAGTTCTAAAGATTTTATCTGCAGTTTGATTTAAAAGATTGCAGATTTGCAATATATGATATTTTAAAAAAATATCATAACTATGTTAAAAAAAACTATCAACCACTTTTCAAAAACGTCTCTTTTTCCAAAACTTTTCGTGTCCGAATCAAACCGTGTTAACTTCAAATTTACTTGTGTATGGTATAAATAAACTACAATGCAGCAATATTATTTATGTCAATTTCATTTACTTAAAACTGAAAAACCAGATCCACCCTTTTTATAAAATCATCAGTTTTTTGTTTTTGGACTTAAATTTTCAAAAAAAGGGTCCCAAATGCGAATGGTGATAACTTTGTATAACTTTGTTTAGCAGAAGGCTTTCCAAAATTTGCTACATGTAGAACAGACCGGTTTAGCGCCTGCCTGCCATAAAACAATATTTGCCTTTAGATGTAAGTATTATTTGTAAAATAACATTTTATTTTTTATTTTCATAAGTAATATTGTCTTCATGTTTCTCTTCCCTGGTTTTTCTTACTTTCTTATCTTCGGTTATATACGAAGCTTGCTCTTAAATTTTTTGCATTTTTCAACCACACTTTTTTCAAGCGCATATCGTTTGGTGTAAAAGCAATAATTTTTGAGCTGATAAATGTAAACACGCGGAGCAATTTCATTATGTTTTCAAATCCTTGTTTGTTTTGTTTTTAATCACTTAAGATAGAGAGCTTTCTTCTTTTTAACGAAACAAAGGACACACCATATAAAAGTAAACATGAGCTCTCAGTACAAATGTGATAAACAGACAACTAATCAAAGTATTGAGTTAGTTCGATTTAGTTGTCTACATTCGGTGAGATAAATTGAAGTTTCACGCATAGCTATAGGTCATTTTTCAGTGGGTTTTGGGAGTATGAAGTTTGTACATGTTTTTTTCCTTCTTTGTTTTACATCTGCATCTGGTAGCCACAGCAACATTCAGAAACTAACCGTAAGTTACCATTGAATATTGAGAACTCTGGATATCATGCAATTATATAAAGATAAACTCTTGATGTGTTTAATGCCATGGTTTGGGCTGTACCTAAGAACGCAGGCAGTAGCTGGGTTTTGCCTAGAACAATTGAGAAACAAAAGTTCTCTTGAATATTCGCCGGTTGGCTATTTCAGGGTGAACTAAAAAAGCTGACCTAGCTAGCTTCGTAGACAAACAATTCTAGTGCAACCTTAATTTAGTTTGCTCAAAGTTTCTCTCCATTGTGCAACATAAGTTTCAATTTCACAAATGTGTCTTAGTCGTGAATACAACAAAAGGGCTTTGAATTATACAACAAAAGGGCTTTGAATTTTGTTCCTTCAGTAACAAATAGATTTCTCTGCATTCAATATAATTTGGCTAATTAGTTTGAAATAACCATAATGTATGCAAAAATGTTTTTCAGTTCCATATTTGGTTTATCCTCAAGTGACATTCCTGTTATTTTCACTTCATTCTAATTCTAAGTCATTGCATGTGCTACGTACAGGAAAACCTATTCTCAAACTAGATCACAAACCACGTACCGAAACAATATATGAAATAAGCTGAAAAAAATTGATAAAACATAGGAAAGGATAAAAAAAAATATTTAGAAATAAATAAAGACTAGTTGTAAAAATCATTAAAAACAATAAGAAGAAAAAGAAGACAAGAAAAAAAATAAAAGGTATTGGTGGAAGTAATAGATATTTTACTTTTATTTATACTTTAATTTTTAAGAAATCATTCGTTTGTTATATATAAAATAGCACTGAGTTTCTACAGATTACTCGAAATTGCGTCCTCTTCATAAAACTAGCGTACTTTAAGCGTGGAAACACTTTCAGCCCATTTTCGAAAACTTTGCTTAAAGATTCACGGTTCATCAGAGAAGAATCTATCTGATACCCATCGTTTAGGTTAAAAAATCTTTTGAAACCGGGAACCTTATACCATAATTATGCTGATTACGATAATTCTTTGACTTGAAAAGTTGTATTTATTTCATAAAAATATTACTGATTTTTACTTATCTCTTATCCTGAAAATTGGAAAATTGCATGAATACTTATACAAGTGCTTAATTCACTATCGAAAATAATACCGGGCAAGGGCCCTAAATAAAGTTTTAGAGTTTATAGATTTTCCGAAGTATTCACGTCTTTGCGTTGTAAAAGTGAAACAAACTATACTTGCTTTATTTGTACTTGTTATATTTCCAGAGTTGCCGTAATGATCATAGCGCATGCTTGATAATCAACGGCGGAATGGAAAAAGACATGTACAGTAGGTTGTCCTGTCTTGATGGGTTTATAATTTGCGTGACCAAGATTTTCCCGCCAAAAGCAGTGGTAAGTTGATTTTAAAACCAAGAAATCATTCGTTGACGTCATTGTTTACAATGAGGCAGCGAATAAACAAAGGCCTTAATTAAATAATTAAGAAACCTTGTTTAACTCAAAAGTGATGAAACTTTTTGATTTAAACATTCAGTTTTTAAGAAATTAGTTTTTTTCTAAAAACTTCAAAAATACTGTTAATAAGTAAAACATTTTTTATAACTTTGGCATCACATCACAGGAAAAAAATTTCACACATCAATTTACATTTAACAAAGGAGCTTTAAGTCGCAAAACATTTTTGGAAATTCACATTTTTTTTATGTTGCTAACAATTAAAATTTGGGGCATGTATGGTTAGAAATTGTAAACACCAAAAGCATCTTAGCATAAGCATATACATATATATGCCCCCCCCCCCCCTCGTGGTTGAACAGGTTTCCTTGAAACTTGTTACGTGGTTGGCTTGAATCGCCAAGTGGAGGGGTATCCCAGATATTATTGGGTTTCGGACTATAAATCCTAGTTTTTAAAATCTGGTTGATCTTAGGCCGACTCCTTATTTTTTTTCTTCAATTGAATACCCCGGATTTCCTTTATTAAAAAGTCCCAAATAATAATAATAATAATAATAATACTGTCTTTATTCATCTCATCAGATAAAATATATATCTTATGTTACATAAAAAAATTGAAAAATATAAATACAATTAGACCAAATAGGACGAAATAACTGTCTACGGTTGCAAATTCTGTTTTAATCTGAGCTCTTTATCATGCTGGCTCACTAACAAGCTTCTTTTTCACCTAGTATATCAGTCATTTATTCACTAGTTTTGTATTTCTACCATTAAAAAAGATTTATTGGTTTTCACAGGGATTTTGCACACCTCGCTATGAGGTTTGTCTGTCCAAGGCTGATGGAAACGTTCAGGAGTCTGAAAGATGTGGAGTAGATTTTATGTATTGCGCTATGCATAATAAATGGCTTCAATAACTGTCAATGGAAAATAAAGAATAAAAGCACAATAAAAAAATCCTGAGTTTACTCAACGCAACATGGCCACATTGTTTAAATTGTGTTAACAATACTTCGGGCCAAACTGTGGCGTCTTATATTATTATAGACCTTTTATTTTTCAATACTTTTTGCAAAGAAACTGAAAGAGAACGTGATTCTTTACTGCGCTGAGTGCAATGGGCATGCGCAATGCCAACGGGTTTGGAAGAATTTTAAAAAATCCTCGGGTCTCCTCCCACCCCTTCCCCTAGTTGTTTTACAGTTCGAGTTTCAAGAAATCAAAATTACTACAATTTCTAAGAAATGAGTCTTTTAATACTCAGTTTGAAAATTATATGTCATATACATATTTCTTATTATTATTGGTATAATAATATACAAAAATAAATTTCTCGATGCTGATTGGCTAAGAGCAGTGCTGTTTCGAGGATATTTAGTGCAGGAAAAAGGAAATTTTGTGCAATTTTTTTTTTCTTTTAACTTGAGAACTTTTACAACATAATCAAACAGTTTGTTTTTTTGTTGAACAAAATGTATAGGGATTATATTATAGTTTGTTTTTTGTTTCTGAGACTATCACATCTGTGATTCAGGCGCGTACGCAACTTTTCCTGCGGGGGGAGGGGGTGCACTTTAAGCTTGAGCGGACCTTATAGGTTATCAGTCCTTAAAAGATGATATCTAAACAATTCTGATATCTGATATGTGTAACAATAATATGGATAAGAAAACATGAAAAAGTCGAAAAATATCTACTATATAATTTGTAGTCCCGACCTGAACGGTTGTCCA
>JAOEHV020201104.1:0-13220 GCA_025447995.2 Isaurus tuberculatus | reverse complement strand
CTAAGACCCTCAACTGTTTGTGCCTTGTATTTCATGTAAAGCGCTTAGAGATTATTTATAAGCGCTATATAAATATGAAATTTACTTTATTAATTTATTTATATCTGTGCTGAAACTGGTCGTGATTGGTTTACGATTTTTTCTTTTGTTTACGCGTTATCTACCTTGAACCTACTGCAATACCTCCTACACTCGGTAAGAATAAATGCGGCGGGATGGAAGTCATCACCACTGTCGGCATTTTGTGTTTAAATGTACGTCTCAACTAACAGTCATGATATCTTGTTAAGATCAATTACCCCCCAGGCAAACGCTAAATTCCCGTATATACCGGATAAGAGGTACAACGGTTGTAACAAAAAAAATGCTGTAGCCATTTTTTACTAGTTCAGTTTATCTGCTATTCATAAAATGTTCATACAATGTCCATTTAAATCTACCTTGTTGAATAGTTTTTTTAACAAGTAATAATTGGAAATTAGGGGAGTGCGTTCGACCGATGACGTAGAAAAACGTAGTCAACAAGCCACCACGGTCGCATTAAGACGGGCGGTCCCCCGGCCGTACGAAAATCCCTCAACGCAGGCTGGCATCAAGCCTGAGCCCGAGAGCAACGGCAAGATTGGGATGCGTTCTCCTTCGTAGAACACAAAAACTCTGTAAGTGCGTCGAGTAGGTAAAACACGTGACTTAATTAACACTTGCCTCGTATTGAGTAGAGTTGCAGCTGACGTTTCGAATGTTAGTCCTTTATCAGAGAAACGTATTTGCCTGTGAACAGTGCTTATAAATCCACCCTACTTAGGCCTTTTGATTTTTTAAATATTTGAAACTTTTTCGATAGACACATCATATTTACATACCTGTCCAGGACATTGATGATTTTTTGTTGATGCAGCACCAGTAAACCTTCCATTGCCGTACAAAATATGCTCACAGAGTTTCTGTAACACAAAACGCACAAGTCAACAGAAATATATGGGAAGGGTGTACAAACTCTACGGAGAGTTCCTGTTTTTCCTATATACACCTTAATAACAGGAAGCAAAACTAAAGAATACGCAAGCTTAAAATTTTAAAAACTCATGCAGTCAATAACTCAATAAGTTTTATGAAAGCTTTTGCAATACCTTTTCTCAATTCTGATACCTGTACAGATGATCTGAATTAACGGCATATGAACTCAACACCTTTGCAATACTGATGGTGCGCTCGTAACAACTATGCTATGAAGCCACAGCTGTTGGGATTTTAAAGTCAATTTTAGTCCGTCCATCTCTCATTAAATAACCCAAACTGCGAACATAGCTGCCAAGGTTATTTCATAATAATTTTGCAAACCGCAAAGTTCGTGTACAAATATCCGTGGTACAAACTCTATTGCAGTGGGTCGTTGTAAGCCTTTAAGTGTCGTGGATGGACCCAATTAAAACTGACCTGTTCTCAACAGCCGGTGGTTTCATTGCTCTGTTGGTAACAGCTTTGCACCGGTATCGCAGAGATAAGGAGTTCGAAGATAAATTACCATTAGTTATACCAATTCAATTTTATTAGCGTTAAAGAAATCTGTTTTTTCTAATGTCATAGTTAGAGTTTTCCACAAGTTGCTCGGCAACTTTTGTGGCAACTTTTCGTATTTTAGAGCAACTTTTTTCGTTTCGAGAAACTTTTTTCGTTTCGAGCAACTTTTGGCATCAGGGCAACTTTTACTTTTCTACAAATTCTGAGATATCGCGGGAACAGGTTTTAGTGCTTGAATTAGCTTGTGAAAAAGTTCCTCCCCTCTGGGCCATGGGGCAGATCAAGGACGAACGACGCATGTGGCCGGGCTCTAGGTCAGCAATTTTTTTAAAATGACAATACAAAATTGTACAAAAATGTTACAACGAAAAATTTCACAAAAATTCTTAGAAAATGTTACTTTTGTTATATAGATTGATTTTTGTATCTGATCAAATAAAAGAAGAGAGAAACAAAAAAAGTTTTGACTTTTTTTGGAGAAATTTTTGAGCAACTTTTTGGGAAATCTCGAGCAACATGTGGAAAGCACTAGTCATAGTTGTATTACCTCGTCCTTGAATCGTGAGGGAATAAACTCATTAGGGTTTTCAAATATCTCTGGATCTCTCTGCACCAAATACACATTGCCCACCAACAGCTGTCCTTTCTCTATTGCAAAATGACCAGACTCTGACTCTAGTGTGAGGTCATTCCTAAGTATAAAACATTTTTATGACAGCATCAGTTTGTGTAAAGTTACTTTTCATTTAGCTCAGTAGTTAGAGAATCAGTAGCATCTGAGCCCGCGATAAGCTAAATCCTTTTATGAGCGGTCTAGTTGCTCATTGCACCAGCGATGAAAATAGTCTTCATCTTCCCCTTGAAGGGTCACTCATCCAACGCGGTATAGCTCTGCTATAAATACTGATTGCGGATAGAAGTGAAAATCGTTGGAACTTTATATTTTCATACAAATACGAAAACATTACTTTAATTACCTAATGGATTCTCTAATCTTATATGAATACCGAATTAACTCAAAGACATTTAAGGTTAAGTTCTCAAACTTGGTTCTTTGGTAAACTAACACCTAAAGGGAAAAATTATTTATCGTCCCTGCTGTAGTCAGTTAATATCAACAGACAAAGGAAATATCTCCTGATAGCTCAGGTCTTTATTTGTAAACACAGCCGAGTAGTGTTTAAGCGATGATTTGATTGGTTAAGGGGTTTCTTCAAAGAATATAGATAAGTGAATCTTTGAAGTATTTCCTCCGTTACACACAAAGAATGAATCAATAGTTCACAGACCTTGCACGTCCGAAGAGTACCGGTACACCAGGATGCATCCTAAGAACCTGGTAAAAAAAAGTTTTGTTGGTCCACCTGAACTAGCAAGACTGGATAGTGAAATTACTGACGCTTAATAATATCTGAGTGTAGAGGAACACGCTACTCAAAAAGGCACGTAAGCTTTGGAGGAGAGAGGAATTGGATAATGATCACTGCCCGCTCGCGAACCCACTTTATTTTGAGAACTTAACTCTCAGATCTCTGAAACACTCCTGTAGCCCTTTTCCGCATTCAAATTCTGTCCCTGTCACTGAGCTACCCTTAGGAGGCTTCTCCGAGCAATGACAAAGAGGGTTTTAGTCTATAAAGATGAAATTGAAAAACACATTTGATTTGAAACTTTTCTTCATTACATAACTTGTCAAATGCTTCAGCGGGAGGCGCCTAGAAGCTCACATTTTTAGAGCTAGGAAAAGCCCACCAGAAAAACTGTGTACGCAAGCAGGAAAACACTAAAACTCAATGTTGGACCCCCTAAACTAAAAATTCATGTGAGAGGCTTCACTATAATTGGTTCTAATGATACTATAGTATGACTGCCGTTGGTATAGTCTTTGTAAAGGCAAGGTTGAATAACAACCAATTAAAAGTAAAAGTTTGACATTTGAAACTGTTCCAAGAAAAAGATGACACTACAGTGTTAGTACCTCTAAGGCAAAATGATGAAGTTGTTTCATCCTGCTCAGGGTTTCTTTAGTCACAGTGCTTTCTTTTAACTCATTTTCAATCTCTCTCTTCATACTTTGTTTCGTCTCAGCATCCAACAAAGAGAGTCTTGCTATGCAGCCCATTAAAGCCCCGGATGTCCCACCATAGGCATTAAATCTAATCACAAAATATTGATAAATGATATTTTCATTACCATGATGATGATGATGGTGATTACGAAGATGATAAGGATCGTAAAAGGAATGATAATGACGGTTGGTAATGTTTTGGCAGGAATAAAGGGATTTTCGTTTTTATGATCCATCCTTACCTAACTCTTCGTAACCATTTCATAAAGGCTGACTGTTTGAACAAACACAAACATTAACAGTTCATCTCAAAAATTTACGCGATGATATTAGACTTTTTTCATCAAGAGGCCTCACATCATGTCATAATCCTTATTTTGTTTTGTTTTGTACCTGAGTCGTTAGAGCTTATTTTAAAAGTCAGGTATCCCACTGAAAGGAGACCCCTTCTTAATTCACTTGCTGCGTTCTTTGAGCCAATCATTTTTTCCTTTCCAACGCCAGAAAGATTAATTGGTATAGCCAAGGCTAAGTGTTTACATCAATCAATCCTTTCTAACCCGTAATAGACTGACTATATAGTGAAACCAACTCGCCGAATACTTACATTAGCCCTTTGTGCCAATCACGATTCCCAACCAAACACCCGGAAAGACTAACTGTTGCAACTAGGTCTCAGTATATTTACATGAATCTTTTGTGCCAGTCATGAATTTCTATCCATTCCCTGAACGATTGCCTGTCTCGGTACTTACATTAGCATGAACAGTATATCTCGGATTGCTTCAAACTCTGTGAGGCCAGCTTCTAGAGCTGTGTCGATGATGTGGTTAATGGAAGGAGATTCACTGACTGCTCCTTTTAGTTTCACACTGACAACCATGGCTTCTTTTAGTTTTCTGATTTGAAGACAAGATTCATTATAGCAATTGTTTTTCATTGATTCCTGTAAACGTATCGATTTAATCTTCTGTACAAGAATCCCAATTATTAAGCCCCTAGCAGCTCAAAATCAAATAGTGAATATTTAGTAAAAGTGGGACAGATGCAAAATGTTATAGAGACGTTTAAATCGTGAATGATAACTTTTCAAGGAATCTGTTAATTTTTTGCCCTCCGTTATATCTAGTTTTTACGGGTTAGAATCAATGATTTACAAAACTGATCCTTTGATGATCTACCGTCTAAGCTACAAAGTCAGCTGCTGTTCAAAAATAACAGTAACTGGCGCAAATAAAAATATTAGGAAATTATTTGGGAAGCTAAAAACCGACCATTTTCTTTACTTTCTTGTTTTTTTGTTCCGTTAAGATTTACTTTGTCAGCTTACTTCAAAAATCTAAGTTCATTACTTTTTTTTACTTATTACCTCAGAATTTCCAGTTTACAGATTGGACAGAAACTAAATGCTTTTCACTTTAGGAACACTAAATCACATACTATTGTTGTGTTAGCAGCCATTTTAGTATCGTCTTAACGAACTTGAGGTATCATAAAATATTGTTTTGTGTGTTTCATTTTATCCATTATTTTGTATGCGTTATAACCGCTGACTACTCTTCAAGAAGTAGAAGTGTACGTACCTGCCCCTACCCCATACCCCATGAAGAAATTTGTTTAACAACTCCGCATCAACCCGCACTCCAAGGAGTGTCTCTGTAAAAATGTCGCTGGTCAAGTCCATTATGCTCTGCTCAAAGTTTTTCTTTATATATTCATCTGCTCGATCAAAGAAAATTAACCTTAGTTTAGATATTGTCAGAACTTTGAATAAAGATTTAGAACCAGGTAAAAGTAAAACAAAATAACAAATACTACAACGTGACAACGGTGTTTGCTGTTTATAGGCAAAAGTAAAGTTTTTTGCGATGGGTATTTACGCAATAGAGCTGGGATCCGAATCCATGAGCTGGGATCCGGAATCCATGAGCTGGGATCCGCAATCCATGAGCTTGGATCTGGAATCTATGAGCTGGGATCCGCAATCCATGAGCTGGGATCCGCAATTCATGAGCTGGGATCCGGAATCCATGAGCTGGGATCCGCAATCCATGAGCTGGGATCAAGAATCTATAAGATTGGATCTGGAATCCATGAGCTGGGATCTGGAATCTATGAGCTGGGATCCGCAATCCATGAGCTGGGATCAAGAATCTATAAGCTTGGATCTGTAATCCATGAGCCGGGATCTGGAATCTATGAGCTGGGATCTGGAATCTGGATTCCACGAGCTGGGATCCGCAATCCATGAACTTGGATCTGGAATCCATGAGCTGGGATTCGGAATCCATGAGCTGGGATCTGGAATCCATGAACTGGGATCTGGAATTCATGAGCTGGGATCCGGAATCCATGAGCTGGGATCCTCAATCCATGAACTGGGATCTGGAATCCATGAGCTGGGATTCGGAATCCATGAGCTGGGATCTGGAATCCATGAGCTGGGATTCGGAATCTATGAGCTGGGATCTGGAATCCATGAGCTGGGATTCGGAATCTATGAGCTGGGATCTGGAATCCAAGAGCTGGGATCTAGAATCCATGAGCTGGGATCTGCAATCCATGGGCTGGAATCTGGAATCCAAGAGCTGGGATCCGGAATGCATGAGCTGGGATCCGGAACCAACATCGTCTTGGGTCACTTTAAATAGGGCCAAATCTTTTTTTATCTTTTACGAGAGAGTTCTTATATTTAGAAATCAGACACATAGCTTTACTTGTCTTCTACTTAAGCTCAACCATGCGTGTGTGTATTTTTGGTCGTTCCCGTACACACATTTCTCAACCAATTACTAGAAAGATGACCAAACAGGATTTTATGTTACACTGTATTGAATTGTAATCTTGAAATGTATTGCATTGTATCATATTTTTCGGTTTAGTTTTGTACAAGAAATTTAAAGGTGTTTCTCAGTTGCTGACAAAGTATCTTACCATCTATCAGCAAACATTACCTTAGTTAGTTAAAGTTAAGCTTCTTTACAAACCTGCGTTTTCCCATTTCTTAAGATACTCTTGTACAACTTTACTGGCCACTGGTAAAACAATGCTGGCTCTAGCCACATCACAGATCTTCATTAAGAACTGTTTTTGCTTCTCGTGTTGCAGTCCGTTGCTAAACATTGAGGGACAATGATTATCTAGTAGGCCATCATTATACCGTAATCTCCCAAACGCTTTCTCTTTTTCAACCTGTGGAAGCAAAAGTCGGTAGAATCAATTATGATGTAAGAATAAAAAAGAATAACATTTTTGGTTTAATCTCGCTACATTAGGAGCTGGTTAGGTGAAGGCTCTTGCTCAAAAATACATGTACAACAGTTCTCTAGTCCCCAACAGGAAAGCCTAGTTCTAGTTGTTTTAAAGTTCTAACTTCAATTGAATTTACAAAGGAAAAAATATATACAGTTAAACAAAAAACTCACCGTATTAACATCGAAAAGAACTTGGATTGCTTTCTTATCACAGATTGCAACAGCTTTCACCCCCATATTAATTTTGAACACATTGCTTCTGTATCTTGATTTTCTCTTCGTAAAATAAAAATGACCATTCTGCAATATTCAATCAAATCAGTATCCCAAGTAAACAAGGAGTTTTGTACATTCCTGTGCTACATTCCATTGTATCGTATCGCATTATTTTGAGTTTCATTGCATTGTATTGTGATGCAATGCTTTGCCCTGCCAACACTATATTCTACTGTACTTTATTTATTACATTGGCATCGTAACGCCTTGCGCTGCATTGTATTGTTTTGTATTTCATTGGTTTGCGCGGCTTCGTAACATACGTCATTTAGAGTTACACTGTATTGCACTGTAGTCTGTTGCATTGGTTTGCATGGCAACGTAACGTTTCGTATTGCGTTTTATTAGCGGGATTGTATTGTATTGAACTGCATTGTATTGTAATGTATGGCATACCATAACATGGTAGGGTAATATCGTGTGATATGGTATAATATGGCATTGTATGGTATGGTGTGCCGTGGTGTGGTATGGTATAATATGGTATTTAATAGTATGATGTACCGTTGCGTAATATGGAACGGTGTGCTATTTTATAATATGATGTGCCATAACGTGGTATAATGCGGTTTTGTATGGTATTGTATGGTGTAGTATGTGGTATTATGATATGATGGTGTACCGTGGTGTGGTATTTTATAGCATGATGTACCGTGGTGTGGTACAAGACACTTTTTAACGTACTGTTTCCAAACCTTAATTGTAACCGTAATGACCCAAATAACGAATAGGTGAACCGTTTTCTAACTATAAATCGTAACTGATCCACAATAGTCTGCTTGAGTTTTCCTATTTGCAAAGCCTCTGCGACTCGGGCAATTTTGGAAAAAATTGAAAACACTCATGAAATTAATCCTTAATTTTACTCGGCCCCATGCGATTGCCTATACAAAACACTTTTTGTTACAGAATGCTATTATAAATTAAAAGTAAATAAGCGGAAGATTTAAATGTCTATACTTCCCTCACAGTCTATACTGTCGGAAAGGAATCAGTTGTTAGCAAAAATGAACCATGGCTTGTAATTTCAACTTGCCAATAGCTGATTTGCGCGATCTCAATGACAAATTCGAACCCACAGTTACTATCAGCTCGCAAAGATATTTTTTTCTCTTTCTGGCAAAACCTTTTAATCTAACTGTATTTTTGCTTTGTATTAATAATACCTCTTTTCAGGTTTGAAATGTCTGACTTCACTAACAGCGGACAACCAAATAACGATCTGAACTTAGCCTCTATCAGCTTAAGTTTACTTTAAGACGCGTATTGTTTAGAAACAAGAAATTATGCAAATAAACAAGAACTGATCTAACATTTAGTGTTGTTTGCAGCACTTTTTAAAATTAGATTAGTTTTGATGATCTGTTTTTTTAAGTTTCAGCTCGTGCTTTCTCCATTTTAGTAAACCATTATTTCGTGAAGTTCAACGTATTTTCCGGCCTTGAACGCTTTAACCTATATTGTAGTTTCCACTGATGCTGTTATAGTGCTGCCCGCTTTGTTTAACAGTTTAATTCAATGATGAATTCAAAAACAAAACTAAAAGATTTTTCTGTCTTCGTTTGTTCCACATTCGTCACCTTTCCTTTCTTGCTGAAAGAATCTAAAGTATTTACGCATTGATTTCAGTATTGCAACACCGTACATGTGTGAGAGATTACAACGTCAATTGCTTCTACTTATGCATGTTATTACGATATGGTTTTGCTAATTCATAGCTTACAAAATTAAACAATCTATTTCTACAGAACAAACACTTAAATGTAGTTTGAGTTTTTCCTTACCCGAAGAAGTTGGTAAAGATGAAAGAATCTTGGTTTATCATTTCCCGGCACGGGTTGAACCTGGTCTTTGGATTCCGGAGATACTTGAGACATAATCAATTAACTCAATTCATCTACAAGTACCTTCAACAAATAGCGGGCTGCGTTAGTCGTTTTCCATATTGTATTTCTAATGCTCCGAGGGATTTTTTAACATGTTGAGAAATGTTGTCGATCTGAGATTTGTGTGGGAGAAACGAACCTCGGCATCTTGAAGATTTCGAGAACAGTTCGAAATTCCGCTGACATGACTTGATTATTTTATCACTCACAGCAACAGAAATCTGTATCTTTCTTCTAAAGTAATTTGCATTAAAAACAAAGACACTTTTTTATTTGACAAAGAATAGTGACGAGTCGCTCTACTGAACAATTAAATGCACGTTTATTTGACATCATTAGTTGCAACACAGAAAAACTATTGTTTAGCAAAAAAAGTTCTCACAAAATGTATCAGTAGTATTTTGAATTTTGAATCTACGGGAAATGGGTTTATCATTGTTTGGCCACTACGGCTTACAAAGTTTTGATTTAAAAATTTCTTTATTATAATTACTCCTGTACGACTGCTAATTTCATGAAAGAGTTTTCAGAAAGAAATCAAAAAGAAAGTAAACAGGACAAACTTGGCGTCGTATCATAGCAACCGCAGCGTTTAGTAATTGGATGCAAAAGCACAGCCTGATGCTCTTGGCTAATTTCTATGGAAAAGCAAGTTCAAGTGAATGGGTGTAGAGAATATTTTCAGCTCTACCTTCCCCTTCCTTTTTCCTTAAATACTAAAGAGGCTGAGAAATACGTCACGTGAACCGTATCATAGCTATTAAGATAAAATTAATCGTAATTTTCCTACTAGTTTAACTAATGTGAGCCATGCTTTCCGAAGTTAGCTTAGAAAGTATTAAGAAACAAGAAACTCCATTTAAAAGTTCGATACAAAGTTGCTTGATTGAACTTATAAACTCTATGTAACAAAAATAACTTACTTGGACACAGTAATTCGCTTTGATAGGTTCTATATATAACTAACTACAGTCATAAGGCAAAATTCAAAGTTTGAACTTTGAATTCAATTCTTTAATTTTATGCGGGTTGGATTGATTAGTTTCCTGTTGGCAATGAGCGTCCATTGTTTTCAGCTCTTTTATTATGTATCTCATTCATCTTTAATACGCACTTTTTGTTAGCAGCAAAGAGAAACCACGCGCCTTCCTCTCTTTTGTAATCATCTCGCTAGAAGCACGTACGTTCCCTGCTCTAAAGATGTAAACTAAGAATAGTTTTCATTACTCAGCTGCCCTCCCCCCTTTACTAACTGTACTAAGATGTGATACTCTTTCAGAGTAATTCCATACTCAGTTTCTTCTTTAACCTCGTGGTAAACTTCAAAAATTACCCAACAAAGCAAGTTCTGTACCGAACTATTCAATCCGATACTGATTTATTATCGTTATGCTCAAATGAGTAACTGTAAAGCAATTAAGTCATTTGTTCACCTTCACCCCAAAATCTGACACCGGTACTCATTTACCGACCTCGTAAGGATGGAAAACTGAGTAAGCTTTGGCGGAAAAGAAGGTCACACAAATGTTCAAGTTTCGGCAGAGCCGAGGATTCGAACCTGGGACTTTGTGGTTTTAAGGCAGAGATCTTACCAACTGCGCCAACCACGCCAGCCCAAACAGCCTCAAACAAAACAAAATTTAACATTTCAATTTTTTGTAATGTTAATGTCAATTTGGCAATCTTTGAGATTTGCATGTTAAAGGAAGGTAAGCTATGAAGATTGGTCAATGGTTAAACTTTGAAAAAGCTGAAGCCGTCGCCGAAGCCATGGTGTGATGACAGTGGTGTTTTGAATTACACCACGGCTATTACACCACGAAAATGACATCAAGGTGGTTGTTTCATTATAAACCAGTATCACGTGGTACAAATCAGCCACTCAGAAAATCAGAACGCATACAGTGTATGAAAATTGAATAATAAATTGATATTTCAAATAGGCACCTAATTTGAAAAACCATAAAGACTAGAGTCAGATCACGTAACTGCAATTTGTTCCAGGATGTATGGACAAAAGTTTATCAAGCCCACCAAAAGCTTACAGAAAAACTGGTGTCAAGTGAGCGAACATAGTGCCAACAGTGAGGTGGAATGTACAGCATTTCACCTCTTTTGAGTACGCACTCCTGATAGGCAGCTTGAAGAAATTCTGGGAATCTTTGAACATCTGGAGCTTCAACATCAACCTAAAAAATTTAGACAAATAAAAGTAAATATGGGCTACTAATACATTATGTGTGACTTCATTAAAATAAGCTAACTACCCTATTAAATTGGTGAATTTGGGGACTTTAAAAAATTTATTTGAATTTTCAGCAATTAGCCATTCAGGTTATTTGTAAAGTCAAAAAATAGTTGTAACTAAAGGTGTTTAATAAGGTTGTCTGCTCCTGTCACTCGGATTTTTTAATGAAGGAACGTTCTGATAATTGCCTGCCAAAGATAGACCATCCTTTGGGATCCCAATGAATGACCAGCCAGAAATATTGAGCTTTAGCTGTTCCTTCAAAAAGTAATTTCTAGATTTTTAAGAAAAATTGGTAGAATGTTAAACTACTTTGATTTCTTTCTGAAGCAATCACATGAAAGAAAAATCTTTTGAGAGAACTTAAACATTGAGTTTTTGACTATTATAAGCAAGAACTTTCCTACTACCCTTTCCTTTTTTAACTGAGTGATCATTTAACATCACAGAAAAGAATTTCCTACAGCAAGGCTTTTGTTTTCCTTTCCATGTTTTCCATCTTAATCAACAACATCTTTATGTGTTTTTTCCTTTGTAGATGATCTGGTACAGCATTTTGCTTCCTAACTAGTTATATCAATGTGCAATATATAAACAAAACATTAACTTTTCTGTGAAAATGTTGATATGTGATTGATCAAAATTAACATATTTTTTTAACTTAAAATGACTGGTTGAATAGGAAGCCACTGCACCTGACTTGTGTTGTGGAGTAAGGCTGATTCATGTGGATACAGTTTATCAGTTTCTTCTTCAGAATAAAGTCTGATGTACTTCTCTCCCATTACCTGTCCCAACAGATTATCATAAGGGTCATGATGTAGGGGAGATATGGTTCCTTTAGGACCAAACCAAGCATTGATCTTCATGACATCCCCTTCTCCATCACCTAGGCAACAATAATCTGGAATTACAATGTCATTGCGTAGCTCAGGAATTTGATCAAATAGTTGATGTTGAGCAAGATAACCAATCTTTGGATTTTCTGAGCTCAGTGCTTGCAAGATAAATGTGTCAATGAAATCATTAACTGTCATGAGTTCTTGTGTCCAGTCTTCATCAGTGTAATGTGTACCAAGTTCAACAGGGACTGTGCGACTTCCAGCTAAAGATCTTAGATATTCCAAGTTCCATTTATGTGATGATAAAGCTGGCCAGTAATCCATAACATTTTGCAGTATAACTGGTTTTTTGCACATCATGTAGTTTCTGTGAAAACTTTCAAGGGAAGGAGTTTTTACTCTTTCAACATCAAATCCTTTACTTAAAATTGGTACATCTGAAAATTTCATTTTCTTATTAGATGGTCCAAAATGTTTCCCATTATTTAAAGAATCAGTATTTTCATTAGATTTTTCAAAGTTCTTTATACTTTCAGTTTTATTTTCCTGATTTCTACAACTATGGCTCACAGCAACAGAAATGGTTTGTGTCTCATTTTTTTCATTTAACTTTTTTGTCTCATTCTGTATCTCTGCTGCAACTTTATTCAATGCATTATCCAATACTGGAGCACCAAGGAGCAAGCCCATATCACATGTTTTGATTCCTTCATCTAGTTTGCTCTCGTCGCAAAGTGCAACAGCTTTTAGCAAACCAGCAATGGAATATGCTTCTCGCCAAGAAATACTAACATCTTTCCAGTGTCCAGTGTTTAATTTTTCCCAACAGATATCAAGAACTTGCTGGGCCTGTGCTATACAGCTATCATTGTTGCCATGGAGATATTGTTGTGCTGCATCAACCAACAACACTATGATTGGCTCACCTCCCAATTTTTTCAAGCTTTTCAAAAGTTCTTTGATGTTTAAATCTTCAGCAGTTTTCACATTTGGTAAGATTCTGTCAATGAACCGATTTCTTTCTCCCATTCCTTATGGCAAGTATGTATTCTGTGGACACTTTTAAGACATTAAAAATTGACCGCGTTACGATGGGGTCAGCGTTAAATCAGGCTGAGCTCCAGT
>JAOEHV020201007.1:0-13222 GCA_025447995.2 Isaurus tuberculatus | reverse complement strand
CAACTTGCAATTTTTCGTTATCGTCAGCATTGCATTGCAAGTTGCTGAAAAAATTGCTTCGTGTAACACGGCCTTTACTCGCCGACGCACTTTTTAATTTTTAAAATATATCAGGGTAAAATATCCTTTATTTTGTGTCCTTATAATGTAAAATTTGGGTTACCTGTGTTCATCGTGTTTCGTTACAATAGCCACAGGAAGCCCATATACTTCTTATTACTCGAAAAAATACTTCTTATTATTCTGGGAAGGACAACGTTGCGAAAATCTCATAGAATTAGTTCAATTTGCTACCGTGGGTTAAGAAAAACACGAACAAAACTTCAAGAAAGTAAAAATTTATTTGTTTTCATTTTTCAGTTGATAGCGTTCAAAAATACAGTTTCTCATACATTTTCTTATAATTTGCTCTAGATTATGAAATGACACACTCAGAGTATGGGCTTCCTGTGCATTAATTTGGTTACATGGATTGTTGGCCGTTTATTTTATGTGGTAAGTGATGTTATATTTAAATTGTTTGTTAAATTATTCATAACTTGATTTCTTCGAGACATTCACAGTTTTGAAAGTGAATCACATTGATTATTTTTTTGTTGTCATCTCTTGCTGTCATCTTTTGAGTTGCCTGGAGTGATTAGAATGACATTGTACCGCAAAATGCTTTTGTTTTCTTTTATCATGTGAAGGGAAGATGTAAATATTTCACTGATGATCGTATATGTTAAATCAATTTTAATTTCACCAGTTTTTCAAAAGATCTTCCATAGGTGAGCGATTTATATCAGGAGAAGAAGAAACTGGTATCGAAAATTTATTTTAGAAAAGTGTCTCCAAATGGTCTTTAGCAAAACATGTACTGTATGCAATAAAAACTTTCTTTATCTTTTTAAATTTATGAAGCAAGCAGGTTTTCAAAGGAGAGAAGCATGCTTTGTATTTTGTCCATAATAACACGTTAGAGTTATTAATCTCTCTAGCAATTCACAAAAAGCTTCTTTTAAAATTATTCTCAATTTTCCCGCAAACTTGATAAATTTTAGTTTTTCTTTTTTCCATTTCAATTTCTGATTATTGAATGTCATAACTGTTTTTTTTACTTGCACTTATTGGCTGCAGTGGAGGCAGCATGGCTCAGTGGTTATAGGTGGAGATTTGAATGCTGGTGACCCAGATTCAAATCCCTGAACTGTGACTACTAAACAGATTTGTCCTCGATGATCCTAGGGACAAATTCACCATGCTTTGTAAATAGCCAACTGGTTTGCCTCAATCCTACCAGTTGGGATTCTTAATTGGGGGAAGGGGGTCTTAACTACAGCAACTAAAAAGCGCCTTTTGGGGAGTTGTCATTAAGTATTTATTTATTTAATTATTTATTTATTTAGTGTATTAGTTCCAGGAATATTAAGGTTTTCTTTTGACATACTACCGTTTTTATTTCTTGTCAAGCATTTAGAAATTAGATTTCTCAAAAAGGTTCATTTGGCTTGCAACAATTCAAATATGGCAATTGTTGTTGGGAGCACAATATGGCATCAGACTGTTATTACTATTGAATCCAAGAAAAGAGGCATTCATCTAATAACTGATAAAATAGCTCAGATTCCAGAGCTCAAGAAATACAAAATTGGACTTGCCAATCTTCTACTCCAGCACACTTCTGCCAGCTTGTCTGTAAATGAGAGCTGGGACCCATCAGTAAGAGAAGATATGGAAATGATGTTAAATAGACTTGCTCCAGAAAATGCTCCCTATAAACATACCCTGGAGGGTCCAGATGACATGCCAGGTAACACAAAATGAATTGTTACTGCCTTCACAAAACTTTTTAGCTTGACGTGTTGCAATAAATCAACTTAAGGTTGACAAAATTTCTGCTCTACGTCACAAGGTTGTCTAAAAGGAACTTTTGACTTAGGTAAAAGCTATTGCTTGAAATAACCACTTTAAATACTCCTTGTGGAAATTATTTAAAGTTTGTCAACCTTTGATTAAAGGAGGGGGAGGGTAGGGTACATTAACAATGGACTCCATAACCCCCAACCCCTCCTTTTCAGTTAGAGCAATTGTTGTACTATACTAAACCAATCCTCGAAAAAGCTCCACAAACCTGAAAACTACCCAGCCTAGGTACAGTAGTTTCCAGCTTTGTGGAGCTTTTTCAAGGATTGGTTCAAATGGTATAGTAGGTATGTCCTAGACAAAACTCGGCCAAAGGGGAAGATCCTTGTATTTAATACTGAAGCAAAGTTAGTTGAGGGGGATTACTGCAGGAATTCATATTCATTTTTTATCAAAGTCATCAGCCATAGAAGTAAGCCAGATGGTATACTTACCCGGCAAAATTTTGTTTGCCTTTATAAAAGTGTGTAATCATGAAAAGAACGGTGATAAAATAATCTGTAATGGAAACATTTTGCTTTTTTTTATTTCCACCCTCTAATACACACTCATATATTAAAATTTTGTTTGTCACTTGAAATGACATCACATTAGTTAAGGCATAAGGGGTTTTAACCAAATTAAGAAACAGATTAAAGATGGCACCCAAAATTATGATCTTATTGCAGACCTAAGTTGCATGTTACTCTTCATTTTCTGATCAAAGTTTCAAATGGTTGAGAAGTGTTCAGAATGCAGGTAAATTGTACCTGATAACATTATATGAAAATATAGGAAAGATGTGGCAAAGCAAAACTTTTTGTCTATAGGACAACTTTTGGAGTTAAATTACTCACCGCACAACTTATTTACTATTTGTCTCGGATGACTGCAAATATGGATCCCTGCAGCTGTGATTGGATTAAAAGGAGGTTTTATTAATTCAACAGCTCATGTAAAGACATCTCTTATGGGAGCCAGTGTATCGTTACCAATTACAAACGGAAAGCTAAATTTAGGAACCTGGCAAGGAATTTGGCTTTGTGAACACAGGAATCATGCTTCATCCAGAAAAATTGTGGTGACGTTACAAGGAGTGCAGTGAAATTTGAGTTGCTACACATTACAATATTGTGGACCTTGTGTAAATGCCACATTGAAAATTGTGGTGATGTTACAAGGAGTGCGGTAAAATTGATTGCAACATATGAACCTTGTGTAATGTCTGTTTGAAAAAATTCTATACTGTGGTAGACCAGACCTCTTGACTTTAAATCTTACTTGTAGTGATACCTGCTTGCAGAAGCAACTGAGCAATATGGAAAAAATAATTTAGTCTTGACAAAAAAAATTGCATAATAAAAATAAAAATGTCCCATGAAAGAATTGGATGGCATTTTGATTTTGAGAATTATTTTTTAGAATCCCCAAACTTGTCAGTGCCTATAAATTACGTGTAAAAATTTATGAGAAACTCTAGTTTAGTATGCACAATATCATGAAAAAACACAAAATGGTCTCTAGTTTAGGAGTTAAAATAAAGCAACATTTATTCAATACAGTTATACTCATAAATGACTTTGACACTAGCTGAGCTTTTTACAGCTCACTAGTTGGTTTGTAATATTATTTTTGAAATCATGTGAGTTGAAAAATTTTTTAGATGAAAGTTTTTTGTTGTAATGACAAGCATTGAAAATGAAAATGCAGTAAAATTATAAATACTAAGATCAGAAAAAACTTGCGATAAAATGTTAAACATAATAAAATGAAACGGTTAAAAAGTTTAAATGTGACATTTCGACTTGACTTAAGTCATTATCAAGCAATGAAAATAAAAAATAAACTTTAAATGTTTCTCATTAAGGAACTCAAGCCTTCACTCAATACACAAGAAGACTCCAATCGAGCTAAGCTTTTTACTTGATTACATCTCTAGGGTACATATATAGCATAACTTCATGCTTTATTTTTATTATATATTCGAGTTCATTTTTAATATGTTTAACATTTTGTTGCAATGTTTTATAGTGAAGTTATTAATTTACAAAATCCATTCTTATTCAGAAAAAAACTGTTTATAATTTAATAGCTGAACATGTTGTTTTTTTCACCACATCCAACTGGGAACTTAAGATGTTCTGTCGTTAAACCTTTCATCTTTTCAAGCAACCTTTAGTAAGAGAGTTAAAAATACTGATTCCTCAATGTCTGGTGTTCACAGGAAACACAAGTGGGTTTCTGTATGCAATCAAAAAACTTTGTTCCTCCGAGATGGTTATCTTATGTTAATAATTGTGATCTCTTTTGATTGTCAAAGAACCGCCAAAAGCTCAATGTTTGGTCTTTAAAGTTTCATGAATTTAATTGTGTGTTTAGAATAGAATATATCTATTCAGTTACAGCAAATCCGCAAAAGAAATAAAGAATATAAGCAGGGCTCAACCCTAACTTTTCAACTTACTAGTTTAGTTGCTAGTGACAACTTAGATGTTACAAGCCAAAAATTTTTTTTATTATAACCAAGCGTTGAAATTCTGATATATGTCTTCCTTAAGAAAGATAGAAACTATTTCAGTCAATTTCATTTTGTTTACTAGCCAAAGTGGCTAGTGGAAATAGAAAACCCCATAGCCAAAACTGAATTTCTACTGCAGTAGTCTGTGGCTAGTTAGCTACCGTTAAAAAAGTGTCACGCCCTGATAAGGCAAAACGTCAGCAGATATCCGCTAATTAATGCTAATATATGTAAAGGTCTAGCCTTAGGGTGAATAAAGAATTTGTTATTGTTTTAAAGTTAAAAGGTGAAAGTTTACAGTGTGCCCCAGGGGAACTCTTAAAAGACCGGCTAAAACGATCTATATTTATGATTTTTTTCAAAAAAAAAAAGAAACTCTAAAAGCTGATAACCCCGCGAGGGCTTAAAAATTGACAAAATATTTTAATCCAGGTTTTTCTATTAGCTTTAGGAGATCCATTAACGAAAAAAGTAACCTTAACGATTTTTTTTACTTTCTTCCTTATAACCTGCCTCCCTCTATACAAGGACTCTCACAAGTGTTTGTGTTGTGTAAGTGCAATGATGATTTTAAGTTACATTAAGACAGATGCTCATACAATTCCATTTTTTTAAAAGCACTTTGTTATTTTGAACATCGTTAGTCAAAAAAAAGTCGATTTTTTAAGCATAAAATTCCCTCAGTTGCATTTCCTGATTTTAATGTCATGATCACTATAAAAAGTTTAGCGATTTTAATGATTTAAAAAAATGTCTGACCACTTTTCGATGTGTTAAATGTCAATGTCGAGTCACAAACCAAAAAACCTAAAAAAAACGATTTGTTTGACACGTTTTGGTTTTGGTTTTCTTTTGCTCTTTTTGCTGTGAAATTTAGATTGGTCTTTTTATTCCGTTCAGCACCTGACAATCGGTTCCTTTCAGTATGCCAGATAAGCAAGTTTGACGCGTTTATGAAGCTGATAAAATCTGCAGTAATTAAATAGTGTTTTTGTATTTATGATAGAATGATAGTTGTTTACTTAAAAGATTTTTAATCATCCTTATATTAACTAGAAAACAATCAAGCAAAGTCGTTGCTTGTTGCCTATTGTTCTGAATAAATGCGGTACAAATTTTAATGTAATTGTATAAAAAAGCGTTTAGATCCGCAGATGGTTTATCTCGCTCGGAATTATTTTGCTTAAAAAGCAACAATACTTGAAGACACCTTGAGTTAAAGTTACCATACTCATTTGCCCGAACAACGAAACATAGAGTTTAGTACTTTGTTCAAGTTATACTACTGAAGTCGACCATGATAAAAATTTAATTCTTAATTGACTTGAACAAAAAATAGAACAAACAAACAAGGTATGTGCGAAACAATTTCTATTTTTAAATCAAGTGCTTTTTATTTTTTTACGTTTAATACAACAACTGAAATACGTTCGTTGAGGTACCTGAACGTTCAGGTTTCAGGGTAAAATTAATTTGAAACTTCTAGGATCATTTATTTTCACATGTGGAGTTTATTCACATGTTTTGCCGAAGCCACACAGATAGCTGCCGGAAATAAAATGAAACTTAGAGAGTTTTAAAGAAATATCAATTTTTGTGACTTCCCGGGTTGCGGTCATCAATGATTCGGATGCGGTTAATTCATGAGCTATATTTAATTCTTGTCGGGGTTTTACACCTTTTTATCAACCATACCGGGGAGAGTATGCAAACAAAAGGTGGTTGGTTCTAAGTTTGAGTGGCGCTATTACTTAGCAAAACGTATTCAATATTACACGTTATTTTTATAAGAACAACGAGAGTTTAGATTGGCCAAAAATTAAGAACAAGCTCAGGCTGAGGCTGAAAAAAAGTGAAAATGTTTCTAGTTGAAACTTTACTGAATCTTGTAATTTATGTTCGCAATGTAGTAAAAACACAAACAGAAGCACAAAAATAAGAACAAATTAAGAACAAATTGAAGCTGAAGCAGCCAAAAAATCAAGAACAATTAGCCTCGGCAAAATTTACATGGTTCTCAGTAAAAAAAGCGTGCATAACTCAGCAACAACTTATTTTTTGAAAATAGTCGTTTCTATTAAGGGAATAAAACAGCATCGCGCGTGTTTCTAGACATGTACAAGTTTAGAAAATGGTTATGACGTAAGAGGGCAAGAGAAAAGTGTTTTATCCCTTTTAGAAAATATTTTGATCTTGAGCTGACGTCAAATCCATTTTCTATTCTCTCATAGAAAATAGATTTGTAACCAATCAGAGCGCGCGTTACATCAGGATTATTTTCTAAAATGTTATAATATTGGATCAACTGCTTATGGCTTCCTTGTTTTAAGCAAATTTATTCTTTGCGAAACATTATTCACTTCAAACATAAAACCACCTACGCGAAAAGTTACCTTTGAAAAATATTTTAGTTTATTTTTTAACGTTGCAACTGTTTGAAAACTAAAATTCCTACAATAAACTAATTTGGATGAAAGATTAATCTACTACTTTACCAATTTGGTCAGTCGGACAATATCATCCCCGTTCGTTGAGTTTTGGTTTTCCTTTTCTGTATAATGTGAATTTCTCTGCTGTTACCAGTTCACCGCATTCGTATCGGTGACTCGAATGCACTTGTATGTATTTTTATGTTAGTCGTATGTCATTCGTATATTTTGGTGTTTATAGTTGTATTAGTCCATCGGATACTCGTATGTCAGTAGTATGTTAGTCGTATGTTTCGTATGTACTTTTAGTCACGATCGTCTACAGTTTGGTTCAATAATCCAATCTGTTTGACAAATTACGGAGAAACTGAGATGTTTCGGGGTTTCTTTCATGATGGCTGCTAGCAGGCTTACCAGTATTAGTGGTAAACTTAAAGGATAATGCCCACTACCAACGTAGCCTTAGTGCCCCATATTAGTGGCTGCTAACATCAGACTCACTTTTATTTACATTAGATTTAAGGGGTAAATTCCGCTACCAACGTAGCCTAGTGTCCATATTAGTGACTGCAAGTACGTTATACTACCACACATTAACTACCAGTACGTGAGACCAGCAAAACATGCGTTATCAAAGAAAGGGTAACTTCCCGTTTTTTCGATTTGCAACATCACGGCCTCTTTTCTGGGCAATTAATACAAAATTAATTATCATGGGATGAAATATAGTGAATATTACATGCCCGCACGTGGATACGAATCTTATCTTCGAGTGTTCAAGTCGATATCCCATGAGTGCGCGCAGCGAACGAGTGAGATATCGACTTGAACACGAGACGATTAAATTCGTATCCAGAAGCGGACATGTAATATTCTGTTTATTATATAGACACTGATGAAATACCAGGACAACGATAAAAAAAACAACAAAAAATAAAAAAGCAAATAAAAGTTAAAAACAAAATTAAAAAAATTAAATTAAGATTAACTAATGGCCAGACTGAAGTCGTCATGACAACCGTGATATCTTCACACTGTGAAAGATAAAAATGGTATCTTCAGTGGATACCAAATTTTCGTCACTGGAGAAATCCTGGTATTTCATCGGTGTGTATATAATAAAAAGATTTATTTTACGTTGAATATTTATGGATATCTAATTCTTTAACAACAATTTAATTTGTGAAGTATTTTAAAATATTCTTATTTACTTACCTAAGGTTAAGAGGTGGTGACAAACTCGATTTTATTGCAACAGAAGACAACATAAGTAATTAAGTTCTGTTATTGAAATAGACGAGGTAGTTTTACTAGTTAACAGTACAACTTCTTTTATTAGCCTCAAAAACTCTAATAATTTCAATAAGTTAATGAAATATATTTGGGACAAAAGAGACCAATATCTTTTTAGGCAATCAACGTCTATCTGCGAATTAAAACTGTTTGTAAATAAGTTAAATTGGAAAACCAATCGGAAGTTAGAACGTTTTACATTCACACGTTTATTGCCACTTTTTCGCGTTTTTCAAAAACATGAAAAATTTCTTGGCGCTCTTTTTAACATTTATTAGAACAGTTTTTGACTGCCTAAATGGGAATATAGCAATCAGCAAAATGTGGGAAAAAATTGTTTTTTTAATGGAAAAGAAAACTTTGACGTCAACATCCTGAAAAAATTCAAAAGAAAATACATTTGATTTCTTAACGCAGAGCAGATGTTAGTTTAAGGGCGCATCTATTGACTTTCATCCTAAAGAAAGAAAAAAAAAGAAAACGCACGCATTGGTTTTGTTTCTATAACTTTTTCCTTAGGAATCTACACAAAGCACAAGAAACAAAAAAACCACGTAATTTAACAATGTTAACTTATCTATAAATGCTTTAAGTAATTTTTTTTTTCAAAAATCCTAGCAGTGTTTCCTGTTTTGTTAAATTAAAAAAAATTCTGCAAAGCCTTTAAGACCTGCCTAAGCTGATTCTAGACACAAATGGTATATACATATATATATGTATTCTTGAGTGACACTTGCCTTACTGAAAAATTAAACAAAAATTCTTAACTGGAAACTAATCAACTTAAACGACAACATTATAATAAGCAATTTGAAGAAAACTAAAGTCAGTGTAAAGACTTATAGCTCTAACTATAACTCCGTTAAACATGACACAAATTGTTATTGATACACATTATTAGAATCGTGATCGACGTCTTTATTCAGTTATTTCTTTTTCACTTTAATAAACTCGGTAGAAACTTGTAAATTTATGACAGGTTTCTATAGAGGCTTTGTTTTAAAATTGCTTCATTAATTTTTTTTTCTGATGAATCTAAGGCTCTGTTCACACTAGTGCAATTTCGTTTGAAACCGCATACATTTCGGCATTTTGTCCACATTAGGACGCTGAGCATTTTTGGTGAAACTGCATCACTTTGAATGGCGGCGTGGTTGGCGCAGTTGGTAAGATCTTTGCCTTCCAACCACAAGGTTCCAGGTTCGATTCCTCGGCTCTGCCGAAACTTGAACATTTGTGTGACCTTCTTTTCCGCCAAAGCTTACTCAGCTTTCCATCCTTACGAGGTCGGTAAATGAGTACCAGCTTCGGCTGGGAGATAAGCGCCGGCCCCATGGGCTACTAGGCTCGTATAAGGATTTAGCTCTAGCATCACTTTGAGGAGCTCTTAAAAGTGAATCCAAATGAAAACGCAGACATATCGTCTTTGTGACAGTCGCAAACGCATCGAAATGAAACGATACAGGAGCGTCTCTTTTGAGTATGCGCACATCTGTGCACATTGTTTAACTGAACGTTCGAGCTTTTTGGTGTGAAGAATTCAAAACAGTATGACAGCAGTAGGGGGCGCGTATCGATCGATGCGTTCTCGATGTCACCGAAAACGGAACCAAATGAAAACGCATGCATTAGTGTAGACGAGGCTTTAGAGAAATAACTAAAAACATCAATCACTTACACTAGACTGTAAGCATTGATCTTAATTTGCTATGTGTCTGTTGAAGCAATGCCAGATTTGATTTATTGCATATGTATAGATTAATTTTTATAGAATTAATCTTCGTCCAAATGACATATATTACAAGTAAAAATTGACGACCTTTACACCAAATCCTTTCACTTAAAAAGATAACTTTATGATGGAAATGAAGTTTAATCACCACTTCAAAGATATGCGACATTTGTCGCTATACCGACACCAGCAACTTTGCCTCGGTGATTAAAATTCCCCTTCTTAAAAATTAAAATTTGCAATTTATTGTTTCAGCAAATAGAAGATCCCCAATGTGTATGTTCTTTGTTTACATTTGGGCCGAGCCGAAGAAATCTGAGAGATAAGACTCAAAATTGAGGAGTTTTCACATGTATGTTATCAAACAACATTTGTTCAACGTTCAGGTAGAAGATTAATTTTTTTAAGGAAAAACTGGAAATAAGACATTTTGAGTTTTATGGAAACGGTTTTCAGTTTTTATAAGGAATAGTTCATCGCCTTTTTTGTGCCTTTGGAGAAAAGAAGGATTTCCTAAACACTAATTGACCAAGGAAAATGAAGTTTGAATTAACAAACGCCGAAGCTCTCGCTTTCAGTTTAACATTATTTGTAATGACACTGGCTGCTCTGGTTATGAATTTTTTAGTTTGTTTGGTGGTTTATCGCAGCAAAGAACTTCGGAGAAACATTTCAAGTGTTTTCGTTGTTAACTTGGCGATATGCGACTTCATGATTGCTCTCTTTGCGATGCCGTTTAGCTTTGGAGCGGTTATAGCTCAGCGTTGGCCTTTCGGGAAATTCATGTGCCAAGCAACTGCATTTTGGAACATGGTTCTTAGCCTAGCGGCAGTATTAACACTAGCTTCCATTTCTATTGACCGATATGTGGCCGTTATTAAACCGTTACAATACAGAGCAAAGATGACAATTCACTGGGCTTTAATCATGATTTCGTTCGTATGGCTCCAAGCTACAATCTTTTCCTTGTTTCCAGTTGGTTTTGGATGGTTTGAATTCAATTCTATGTATTATTTCTGTACGTTTCCATCTTCGCCTCAAACATTAGGCGTGAGTTACATGGGATATGCTGGGGCAACTTACACTGCGAACGTTGGTTTACCGTTGACTGTTATGCTGCTAACATACTATCGCATTTTCAATGTGGCAAAACTGCACTCGCGCCGAATAGGACAAGCAGTTATAAGGAATGTTAACCTAGCGCCTGCCGTCCGCGGTTCGACCCTGTCAACTGAGACAAGCCGCCAAAGAGAATTCAAGGCTGCAAGAAAGATTCTATTTGTTATCGGGGCTTTCGTTTGCTGCATTGCCCCGTACACTATAGTCAGAATAATGGAGTTAGGAAATAAGGACTTCTGTACTTCTCACAAAGTAACAATCACATTAAAATGGATTGCTTTTTTTAAGTCTTCTATTGATCCTTTTATCTACGGGCTTTTGCAAAGAAGATTTAGATTTGCTTTGCTAGAGTTATTTGTGGGACCACAGAGAGCGCGTTTAGCACGAAATTCGTTTCCGTGTAACCAAGGGCCAATTCGCTTGAGCGTTCGAGCCAAGAGACAATCTTCTCAAAGTGAAACTGCAACTGTTCTCACTTCTGGTACAATGAAATCTTCAGTGGATTCGTAAAAGCTTAGGAAATTTTGCGGGGGAAGTTTCAAGAGCAATGAGAGTCCAATTATAAAAACCATAAACGCGCCAAAAGCATGCAGAGCAATCATTTGTTCACGGCTGCAACATCGATGAAAGGCAAGTAATTTATGTAAAGTTTAATATTTACATTAGCAAAGACATCTGCCGAAGGCTCTCGCTTTTAAAGACTGCGAAAATAAAATTTAACATTTCATTGCTTTTGAAGTTCATTTGGCAATTAGTTTTAATATAGCCTATACCTTGTTTGTTGTGTACGAAACAGATATAAAATGTTTAATAAAATGAATTCATATTACAAAAATAGGCAAATTATTTTTTTGCGAAGGGATTCATGTGTTCAATTGAATTTGAAATTCTATTTTTACCATTTCCATTATGCTAACCACTTTTTACAGAATACACTCTTTCTTTTTTTAAAGAAAAATCGAACCTTTTTTGTAAGAAAGTCAAGCTGAAAATTGCCCAAAATTTAAGAACATAGCTCAGGGTGAGGAAAGACAAAAAACTTGTTTTGGATATCGTACAAAACTAGAAGATCATAATTATAAAAATAATTTGCGACTTGGCTAATGTAGTTTAATGTTTATTATTTTACATGTACAATTATAGCGTTTGAACAGCTGACAAAGACTCGCTTCTGTTTCACAAACTCTACACAGTGCCAGCACTGTGAATTATAAAAATTCTAGTGTTGAACAAAACAAATCATAGTTCTATAAAACTTTGGAATCTAAGGGCAACGCATGATTAGCAGAACAAAGTGTTTTCATGTCCCAATTTGAAAATGATAAATAAGCAACAGTACTAGCATTATATTTAAGAACATTTTAAGAACAGTTGAGACTGAAGCCCATAAATTATATAAGAACATCCAGCCTGGACCCAAAAAATAAGACGTTCTTACAAAAAAAAGTGTAATAACGTTGTATATGTAATATAAGCAATTCATGAATTCAAAATTCATAAGATTAAAATCTTCTTGTTTGTAAGAAACGAATCAAGAATTAGGATGACAATATGGATTTAGAAATATTAAACAAATCTTATGTTTTTACTGAATATGACAGAAAGCAAGAACAATGTTTTACGGATCAAATCTTCTTACATTTTTTGTGTATTTTCCATTTCGACAAACCAATAGGAAGATTAAATAAATCTTTTTTTACATAGCCGCTCTCTTGTGATGTCGGCTTGAATAAAACGTAAAAAATGAAAAAAATAAATAAATAAAAGATCTAAAAACAAAAAAGGGAGTGTGCGCCCCAGCGGTCGAACAAAACTGCTTCTCTAAAGGTACACAAAGTTTGCCATATGAAATTCTTGTGATTGCATGCAAATTTGACTTGCATATTTACATTTTAGCTGGCAAAAGGTTATGTTGCCCTGACAAAAATAACCGATCGAGAAACATTAATTTAATTATTTTCTGAATGCAGTGTGCGAAATAAAAATTCCTCGTCAATTCACCGCCTCGTGTATTTTAACATCTTCTTAAATTTTGGGGCTTTTTTAGCATTATGTTTAAAAAAAATTGACTATAAAGGATTAAGTTGTTGTTTTTAAGTTTCATTATGTTTAAAAAATGTCTTTCATTTAATTTTTTTAATCTATTTTTGTTTATTTATTTTATTTATTTATTTTTGCTGCGACGCAGGAGCAGCGAAACTATTCTCTTTGTCCTTGCGATCCCGAGCATGCGCGGTACGATTATAT
>JAOEHV020200816.1:0-13234 GCA_025447995.2 Isaurus tuberculatus | reverse complement strand
AAAGAAAAACTATGATATCATAGCTTATCTCACGAATAGCGTGCATGAAAATAATTATTTCCGTTTCAAAACCAACACCCCCCCCGGGAATTATGTACTTGTTTTGAAGTGTGTTGAAAGTTGTGGTATTGTCAGTATATTGAAAGAGCAAAAAGTTCTTGGGAGGTGTACTGAGAATCCAGTAGGGTCAAACAGCCCATAATCATAATATAACAACTGCCCCTAGCAATGAGCTGAGGGTGGGCAAGCTAGCTAAAATATTTTTTAAGTTGGAAATTGTAGTAAAAAAAATAAAGATTTATTTTCTGACATGTCAGACATTAGTCCTTTGTCACAGTAAATTACTTGAGATCTGTACAAGTTTGACAAGTTACTTTACAAATATATTTGGTATTTTTCTTACATATTGATTTACAATAGGAACAGTTTTCATGTGATACAAAAGTCCTGTCCATCAACCCCCCCCCCCCCTCCCTTTCTGCTTCTTTGGAAGTGTAGTTAAGGATACTTTGGGTTAAACTCTGTATGATCATTGTCATACACAGTCTTTTGCCAGAGCAACTGTCCTTTAACTTCTTTCATTTTAAATTCCTCTAATTTTTCAATCATTCTGACCAATGATAATACAAAACGTCAAGTGACACAACTTGGAAATACTTCCGGGACGTTTTGTAAAGGCTTCCACAAAGTTTATAACTATTCAAGTACTACAAATGGCGTCGGAAGACCTCAGCGAAAAGGATTTTGCCTTTGAACTTCAGAGCTTTATTAATGTACAACAAACGAAGATCAGACGGGCGAGTGATAGCAAGCAGGTAGTGGAAAGCTTGCAAAATGTAATGGCTAGACTTTCTTTGGGATCAGAGACACTGGAAAAAAATCAGCTGGCAAGCAAATCAAACTCGCAAACTAAAAATAAATTTTTCCAGAGTCACTTTGCAAAGTTTGCAGACTTTTTACTGCAGCCTATTGCATTGGATTGGTATGAAAAGCTGAGCTCCGAAGAAAGATTTCAATGTTTTGATGTGTTATTCGATGAGGGACCGACGGAGGACACTTTTCTTGTTCTATCAAATTCGATTTCGCGACTCAATCGCTCATCCCACATTCATCATGTGGCTTCGTTGCTGGCTGGTTTTGCAGAAAGGAGTAGATTTGTTGAGTTGTTTTTAAAGCAGACGCAGAATACATCAACGCAGGTTTCAGCTGGGAAAGTTACTATCGAACGTTTGATCACGTGTATTGTTTCCCTCCCTGATAAGTTAGCCAATCAGATTAAGCGAAGCAGCTCTTTTATACAATTTCAACCTGAAACCTACTTCCGGTTTATCGCTTCCCAAATTGTTTTAACTTTAGAGAAGTTGCATGAATGCTTATCGACTACAAGAGATTGTTCATTTCACTTTCTTAGTGATCTGATTGGACGAATGTCATTTCTTGGCCAGGGAGGTCACATTTTCAGTGTTCTCCTTCCTTCTTTAGAGAAGTGGATCAACAAGTCCCCCATGTGGAGAAGAATTTGTAACCTTGTCATCACTGGCATTCCAGAGATTGGACTCGAAAGTGCTATGGAGCAGTTATTAAAGGGGATTGAGGAACCATTAAATATCGATAAGCTTTTGGGCAATGAGATCTTAGCTAACAATAGGCTTAAATATCTATTCACAACAAAATTCATTTTATTGCGATATTATTCTCAGATCTCTGTGCCATACAATATTGTGACTTATCTTGCTGCTTGTAAACGCCGTCATTTGTTAGTTGAAATGCTTATAACAGTCTTGGATGTGTGGGGAGAATCAACTGCCGTAAAACACACTTCTTATGATCAGCATGTTTACATCACTCAAGTGATTATTCTGTGCTTTGCTCACTTGAACAATGAAGAAAAGCATCTTCACAAACAACAACTTTTAACAAAGCTTTTAAATGGAATGCAGAGCCATCTAGACAGTCCAATTGAGAAAGTGCGGCACCTAGGGTTGGCTCTAGCAGAATGTATAACATCTGGTCTAGATCCAGACAGCAGTACCCCCCTGAAATTTGACTACCAAAAAAGTGAAGAAATTGATCTCTTGTTTGCATTGGCTGAGAAGCCTTCTTCAAGCCATTTAATAGAGATCAAACAGAAATTTAAAGTTTCATTTGGAGGTAGTACTGCTATAGCAAATTTGAGACAGAGGAATGACTCACGAAAAAACAATATTGGTCAGGTTGATGGAAATGGTGATGTCACTAAAAATGGTGGTGGTGTTGATGATGATGCCAATGATAATGATGATGATGATGATGGGTTAAAACCTTATGATCTCACAGATGATGTTAGTTCTGGAAATGAGAAATCTCCAAAGTATATCAGAGATTGTATTGAGGGGTTACTAGCAAATGATGACCCAACTAAGACAGAAGCTGCTCTGAATGCTGTCAAAAAAGTCATCTCTGCTCAACCAGACGATTTGGAAGACCTTGCTGTTGAACTTGTCAAGATATTAATCCACACTGAAGACAGATATTCAACTGAAAATTTTTCAACCATTCGTCACTCAGCATTGGTTGCCATAACAACTAGATGCCCCACACAAGTTGCTCAATACCTTACAGAAGAAATCTTTGCAGCTAACTACAATCTTCAGCAGCGAATTGATATGTTAGATGTCCTAGCATCTAGTGCTCAGCAACTTGCACAACCAGTAGAACTAAATAAAGTAAGAACAATACCAAACAAATTTAAGAATCCCAAACCTTTGACAAGTGCAGCAGCTCAGGAGAGTAAAGTTCCAGATTGGAAGTTGATAGTTCAAGAAAGAATTGAAAGCAAAACACGAAGGTTTGCAAAACCACAGCAGCCTTTCACTCCAGCCGTTGCAAACAAATTTGCCAATGTTGCAGGAGCCTTTTTCTATCCCTTATTAAGAAAGTTTGATGTTAAACTAAACACGCTTGACCTGTTGGGAAAAGATAGTTTTGTTCTAGCAAGATTGATCCACACATTGTCAACTATAATGTATTGTGCTAGAAACACAGTCTCAGCTCATACAATGGGCACAACATTTATTGAGTTTCTCTGGGCCCTTCGCTATCATAATGAACCTTATGTGCGGCAAGCTATTATATTTGCAGTTGCTATGGTGATTGTAAGTGTTCCATCAAATTTGTTGATTGAAGATGCTAGCAGGGAACTGTTTGAGATGCACGATTGGCTAAAGGACATAGTACAGAGTGACCCAAATATGGAATGTAAACAGACAGCTTTACAAACTCTTGTACTGTTTGAAGGAGTATTTGCAAGTGGAGTATCAGAAGCTTAATTAATGAATTTAGTTAAATTGAATCTCATTTAAAACTATTTTCATTTTAAATTTTTCAAACATTCCAACCTTTGAACACTTATTAGGGGAAACATAAAGATTAGTGTGAAATTAGTTTGAAGAAATTTGCCTTAAAACTGCAGATGCCAGGAGAAAATAAGATAATATTATTTAATGGCACCCTGAAATAAATGTGGCACTAGGCAAAAGGGTTCTTTGTTTTCAAGGACTTGAAGATCCTTAAACTTGGACAGTCTCTACTCCTTGAAACAAGAACCAAAGAGTTTTCTTTTTAAGTTGCCTTAGTAATGAGTGTTTGTTTCTACTGTAGCATGAATTTCTGAAAACTAAATGAGTTTATTCATTTATTCTACTGAACTTTGACTGCCTAATTTAACTAGAAACAGAAGTCTTAGTGAAAGAAAAAAAAATGAAAATGTTTTTTTTTGCATGTTAATATTTAAATTTTTCATATTAAAATCTTTAGAAAACATATTCTTTGTTGATTGTTAATACAAATAGTATCATGAAACAAATGATATAAGTCAAATTATTTAGAATAGGATTGTTGACATTTTTTCTTACTATCTGAAATGACAATTAAAAAATCAAAATCTGTTAAACCAAAGTCTAGGTGTTTGGTTTCTTATTTACAAGTTTTTTTTAAATAACAACTTTTCTAAACCTTAAATGTTTAAGGTAGTTAGAGGGATAAAGCCCATTAAATCTAATTGTATAGGTTGTAATATTGTTGTGTCAAAACTTGCAGTTTTTGTACCAAAACAAAAAGTAAAAAAGTTTGACTACGACTTTACAACAGAAAAATAAGAAGGGACACATATTATTGCTTTAACCTGCCTCAATCCCAGCCCTTGAACTCCCTAATTTTAGGGGCATGGTCATTTTGGACTCAAGATTTTTGCCAAAAATAGGACACCAGGGCAATTGTCGAATGTCACCAAATAGTTAATACCCTAATCACAAATAACCTACCAACAACTATTTCTCAAAGGCATGGCAGCACACAACATAAAAGGGGCAGGTCATTTGTGGCCATAAATCGTGCACATTTCTGGGTCCATTACAGCAATGGCCAAGGGCATCCACAGCAAATGCCGCCTGGCTCTCATAGATTTTAAGCAATGCAATCCCTAATAGTGACTATTTTAAAGCCTTCCAATTTCTCATAAGATTCCAGAATATACAATGTATGAATGTTCTTTTAGGGTCATTACGTAAATTAACAGAAGTTCTTGGTATCAACAAGACTTAAAAGAATCAAGAATCATTTATTGATTGATTGAAGTGCTTACATTATTATTGAATAAAAAGTTACAGTATTCATGTACATTGTCTTCAATGTTAAAAGCAAACCAAGCCTAAGCTAGAAATTCAGATACATCACTTTCTTCAAATTTTATCAGCAGTTGATAGACATTAATCTTCTAATTAAGTTAAGTATGTGATATGCCAAAGTGAGAATAAAAAAAATATTATGCATTTTTCAAGTGTTAAATGGATTTAACTTGTTAATCCTGGTTGATCTGACCTGAAAAACAAAAGCTTCAAAGAATTAAAATGTATGACAATTATTGTTAATAAGAATCATTGTCAGTAATGCTCTGCAAGCTAGCTTTTTTTTATTGTGGCCTTATTTGTTGGAGGTAAAGGATCAAAACCACTCAAACACGGCAAGATATTTTCTGGTATTTCACATCAGTTGAGGTTGTGGTTTAGTGGTTAGCATTGCTGCTGTGAAATTCTGTTGATAGCTGATTCTGTGAGTTTGTTTTAATGTTTGGATCTTAATTCTTCGCAACTCAAATAAAGAAACTTATCTGATGGTTTAATATACTTTAGAAGTCTTTAACAAATCATCAATGACATTGATTTGTTCACAGATAACCTCTGGAAAATTCCAAACCTCAATTCAGTTCAACTTGGCACACTCAGTGAGCTAAACAAAGAACCATTTGTAATCCTATTACGAGCCTAGTGGTTCATGAAGCCAGTGCTTATCTTCAGGCTCAGTGGTGTGAAGGAGATGCGAGTATTTATTCTCTTGAGAAGACAAAAAATCTTTGCAGTTTAGCTCCAAGCAAAAGCTGGTAGTCTATTTACTAACCTCTAATGGATGGAAAGCTGAGTTAGCTTTGTCAGAAAAGAAAAACAAACATATTGTAATTATTCAATCTTTGCAGAGCTGAGGGTTAGTTCTTGTTCACAGAACTTTGTGGTTGGAAGGCTGACATCTTACAAACTGTATCAACCAAACTGTCCTCAAACAAAGCCAAATACACATGAAAAACTACAAACCTTTTATGGGCGTCTACGGGATGCTCGCTGTCTGTCAAACCTGGCTTCCATCTCTTCCAGTACTACAGTAAAATAATAAACAGTTTAATTTGTAACTTACCATAAAATGGATGCACTTGAATTAATTTAAAACAAATTCATAAATTAATATATTTTTTTTTCTACATAAAAAATATAGAAAACAAACTAATATATTCTTTTAATTTCTGCATACAAAAAACACACTACCAAAAGCCAACATTTTTTAATCACCTTTTTAATTAACTGTTCAATGAATCTAAAATCAAAGTGCATGAGCACAAATATTTTCTTTAAATACTTACACTTTGGGGTGTACTTCACAACAAGACGAACACTTCCTGAAAAAAAAAAATTCCACATCCTTTAAACTTTTATATACTGTGATTTTCGTGTCATAATTTTTAAATCTTTAAGATCCAAAAAGAGCTATCAGAGAATTACCTCCATTGGTCAAGATAACAAGAATAAACTCCAATAAACTTTTGTTTACAATAATTTATACTGAAAAATTTCTTTCAAGACTAACCTTGGGCAGCTTTGAGCAGATCCACAGCTTTCTCATGGTTCTCCCCTTCAACACTCTAATAAAGATAATAAAAATAATATTCAATAATATTAATAATAATAAAAATAATTAATACCAATAACAATAATAATAATAATTATATTAATAATCACTTCTTTAAAAATTAAAAATATTAAGTATTTTCTCTAAAATTGAATGACCCTGAAAAAAGGTTTATTGAATTTAAAAATTAAAACAAAGGAATAAACTTTTAAGAAAAACGATAAAATGACGACAGTGTTATGCTAAATTTTGAATTTAATGCATTATAACTCACCACTCCATTCACAGATAATAACTGGTCTCCTCTTTTCAAACCACCATGTCTGTCAATAGAAACATAAGTTAAATGACTAAATAAAAATGTAAACTCAAAAACTATTGCTTGTGACATTTATATTGACAAAACAGAAGGCGTTATTAAAACAATGAGCACCATAAAACCATTTTAATCCAAATAATCACAACTATAATCATCATCATTGCCATCATCGTCATCATCATCACCATCACCATCATCATCGCCATCATTATCATCATTGCCGCCATCATCATCATCCCCATCATTTTTATCACCATTATCTTCATCATCACCACCATTTTCACCATCATGGCCATCACATTTATTGACATCACCATCATTATCATGATCACCACCATTACTATCATGATCATAAGATCATCATTACCACAATCACCTACAACACTGGTTTTATAGTTGTGTTAGGCATACAACTGTGTGACTTTTCTTGCACAAGATGCTACTGCATTTCAGACTAACTCACAACAGCAGTTGGAACTCATTTCGCTGACCTCACAGGGATGGAAAGCTGATTTAGCTTTAATGGAAAAGGTCACACAAATGTCCATAACATGGCAAAAATATTGTTTGAACTTGGATGGCAGAGATCAAGCTGTGCCAAGTACACCATAGACAAAAACACATATCTTACAAACCTATCAGCTACTCCTCCAGGAATGATTCGAGAAATGTAAATTGGTGAGTTCTGCTCTCTACCACCCATGACGTTAAAACCTAGTCCTTCTTCATTCTGTAAAGGTTACAAACAGTAAGCTCTTGTAATTACTGTAAGTAATGATGCTTTGGGTGCCTTACAATGTCATGATCAAAATCACATTACCACAGATAAGAATTGCAATAATACTACTACTAAGGGCGGCCTCAGCCAAGCGGGATGCCTTGAAGCCCAGTCATCATAATTTGTCATGCAGGCAGCAAGCTGGGCAGTGTTGGCTGTCCTGATATCTCTCTTGAGGGTGTCTGAAAGGGTCTACCTGGATGGTGCTTGCAGTGGGTTGGCTCCCATAAAACAAGGTGGTGCGCAGGGAGCTCCATATGTCTCTGACAGTGGCCTGAAAGCCTGAGTACGTCTCCTCCAAGCAACTTTATCTGATATCTTAGGGAGGTTTCATAAAGGTCACTGTCGTTATTGCAATAAGTAGAACAAAAACCAGCTGACTTTTTACAAATCATGGTGAATATGACTTAGGATTATCAAGGATAAAGCCATTTATTAGGGGAGTCAGGTTGGCCTAGTGGTTATCACTCATGCCTCCCACCACTATAGACCTGAGTTCGGATCCTGGGGTAATCACATGTGGGCTGAGATTTGTTGATCTCAATCTGACTCCAAGGGTCTTTCTCTGGGATCTCCAGTTTTCCTCCCTCTATAGAATCAACTTTCATGCCAAAATCTGTGCTATCGACGGCTTAAACATTAGCCTCTGGCAAGGGAGATTGGGCAACCACTCCCTGCGTAAAGACGCTAAATAAAGTATTTATTGTACTTATTTATTATTATTTATTGGTTAAAGCAGTTAGAATGGGTATGTTACCAGCAATAAAAAAAAAACTTATAGTACCTTTGGTAGCTCCACAACTCTTGGGTGAGCATGTCCTTCACTTGCAGCAAATGCTGCTATTGTGGCCTACAATTTTGTTTAAAAAATTGTTTAATTTCCAGGAGTAATATCAAACATTCAGAGCTCATACAGTATTGTAATTTTCTTAATTCTACATTCTAATTGGCTGACAAATATACAAAGTAGATGTTTTTTTTTAAAATTTTGCATAATTTCAAATTACTTGACTTTAAAATAAAAGAACTCATCATGTCTGAATATAATTTTATTAATTTATTACCTTGGCAGTTGCCTGTGCCCTTACTTCTGGGTTACCCTCAATTTCCACTGTCTCGTATACATGTTCATACACCTAGAATACATTAACATTGAGTCAATACCTGTAAATTACAGTGTGAAGTGTGCTACCATTTCCACCAAAACAAGATTTTTGACACTTTTCTGATACTTTTTTGATTGAGGGGCAGAGTTTTTCATGCCACATGCCGACCAACAACAAACTAAAAATATATCAAGATTCTCTTCATGCCATGTATCACTCACAATGTTAAGACTGTCTCTGCCCACTTTGATGTTGGGGCTCCTTTCTTAAGTGTCAAAAAAGTGTCAGAAATTCATCAAAAATCTTGGTTTGGTGGGGCAACATTTACAGTGTGAACGTGCTACCATTTCCAAATTCGCAATGCTTTTGCATTTGCAATGGAAACTGTGGTGTTGACAGTACTTTGACAAGAAACAAAAAACTACCGTTTCAAATTACACAAACCATTACAAAACAGGAAGTAAGGCAAATGAAAGTGTGGTTAACCACACTTTGATCAAATTGGCTTGTTTAACCTACACTGCCAATGCAGCACAACAAATTTTCACTAATTTCACATTGTGCAATTTTGATCTAATTTTGCATTTTACACATACGATTAAAAGCACCAGTCCTGTAATTCAGTTCATGTGTGTGCCTACATGTGTGAGTGCGATCGCACAGGCCAAAGAATAAGACCTGGTTAATTCTAGTGGGCCATTGAGGCTATTTGAAAGCAAAAAAATCATTGATATTGAATTTGTTTTTTGGTTATTTAGCAATGACATTGTGAATGATGATATTTGTTGAACTATATAATTAATGATGAAGTAAATGAATTTTAAAAGAGAATCTTCTGACTTCTGATACTGGTGGTGCATTCTTAAACATTATAACTGAGCTATAAAGTTACAGCTGATGGATGTAGGATAATTTTAGAATGTTTATCATGAGATCTCTGTAAAACTCGAGCACATCACACAATACTTGCCTCACGAATTGCATTGCAAAATTCACTCTGAAGAACCTTCTGTAAAGCTTGCAGCTTCTTTGGCGGAATTTCACCAGCTGACAAAAAAAAGATTTAACTATAAAAATTTGTGATAAAATATTCAGACTTTAAAAACATAATTTTATAAACAAGGCTAAACAGCTCAAAAGTATAAAACGTTATCAAGTCAAAAATTTAAGAATCAAATTACAAGTCCTTTAATACTAATTAGGGCAATACTTGCTAATAGAGAAGCAGTAACAAAGAAAAGTCAGATTGAGATCAGCAAGTCTCTGCCCACATGCCGAGCCCGGGAGTTGAACTCAGGCCGTAGAGGTGGGAGGTGCGAGTGATGACCGCTATGCCAACCTGACCCCACTAGATGTATAATTAAAAAACTAAACTATTTTTTTATGTAATTTAAATTCCTGATTTTGTTAAAGGATGGAACAAATGATATTAACTGTTATGTATACAAAAATAAAAAGAAAAAACTTACTACTTTGGAGTTTTTCAATTAGTTCAATAGCTCTGTTGACATCTGAAAAATTAAAAACAATCAAGTCAAATTTGAAATTTTATTCAATTCAGAGAGTTTCCTGCTAAGAAAAAGCTTTATCTGGTTAAAATACTCATAACTTTAAGCATTCAACAGGTTACCCTTTAAAAATTAAAAAAATTATAAGCTCCAAAGCAAACATCTTAAAATTATAGTAATATATAATTTATATTGATTATTAATCATAATATAAATTAGTTACAAACATTTGGTGTACATTCTGAAAAGTCTGTTTGAATCTAATTGAATTTAGTTATTAGTTATCATTCTAAACTGATGAATTTCTACGAATAAAACTCTCCACATAAAATCAGAGTGTTTAAAATTTAAATTTATCAAAAAGCAATAAATTTCATCATATTTTTCTCTAAATTACCATATATAACAAATCTGGATAACCGATATACTTAAACAGAAATCATTTTAAGACTATAATTTATTGTCAATACCGGAAAAAATCGCATTTATTTTAAGAAGAAAATAAATATATTTTTTTTAAATTCTTGCAAAACAAACCATTTTCTGAATTCTCCTAAAAACAGTATCACAACATTTAGATCGAATTTTAACATCTCAGAACCTTTCTTAAACGCAACAAAAAATTTACAGAAACAAAGGGTAATTGATAAACTCTGAATAACAAAATATAAGAAATCCAAAGTTAAGGTGCAATACTTAAACTTACCCCGTGAAAGCGTCAAAGTCTCAGAAGACGCCATATTTGATTTCAGAGGACGCCCTTGTCAACAACACTTGAGCGCATGCGTATATTTTAATCAGCCTCGTTCGGAGGAAGGGATGAAGAATGCGTGACAAAACCCGTGACCAAACAAAACGCTTAGAAAACAGTTCATTTGACTTTTATTACAAATTATCTTTTTATTTTAATCATGTAAAGAGTAGTGTTATTTGAAAATTAAGTACTAATTGCTCTTTAAAATCAGAGCATTTATTTGTAATTACAAATTATATTAGGAAAAGCAACACTATTCAAGATGTTTGTTGGTTCCCAAGTGCTTTTGTAGCTTCTAGTTAGCCCTAGTCTACTAAAATAATCCATATCAGAATGGTATTTTTACAGTCTCATCAATTTTTAGTATCAGAAAGTTATTCTATACCAAATTCATGCAATGAAAACATATACCTGCCAACTTTTTCTGAGTTAAATGTATAGGATTTTCGTCTCCTCATGACCAAAATTTCTGAAAATGTTCTGGCAACTGATGATTTACCGAAGACTTTCGAACACTACCAAACATGTCTGAAGATGTTCCAATGACTTCAAACACACAGATGCAAAATGACACATGACATTTTAGTGTGTTCTGATACAGTTAGTATTCAAACTTGACATTAAGCACAGTTTGTTGGAACATTTATGAAGAATATTGGATTGAATTTTTGTTGTTAGTGTGCTAAAGAACAAGTCAACTGGATTTCCAAGTCAGGTGTGGAAATTGCCCTCAATGCTTGAGATCAACGTCTTTGGTCCACATGCGTGAGACTCATGCATAATGCCTGAGAGCTGGCAGATATAAAAACAATAGTTTCTACACTTATAAAACTAGAACTAACAATCCAAAAAAATTTATCAATAATGTAGTAAATTATGAATCATTATGGAGGAATTGATGTTACTGATGATCATGCAATAGTGATCATGAGGATGATGGTGATGATAGTGATAAAGATGATGATGATGATGATGACAGTGATGATGATGATAAAGATGATGATGATGATAGTGATGAAGAAGATGATGAAGATGAAGATGATGACGAAGATGATTGTGATTTATATGATGATAAAGATAAACATGATGATGATGATAGTAATGAAGATCAAATCACATGATGATGGTGATGCTGTGGGTCATAGTTTTAATGAATAGCTTCACAGGTAACAGGCTACATTCAATTAACACAGAGTGTGTATAGATTAAGGTTATGACTTATGTTTCAAATATTCTATGAAGAAAGTCGAGAAGAGTTTTGTGAAACACTTCAGGTTTCTTCAGGTAACATGCATGTGGTGCATCTTTGATCATGTTCATTGTGCTTCCTGGAATTTGCTTCAGTCTCTCAAGTGAGATGTGCCCCAAATCTGTGTCCAGTTCTCCGTAGGTGATCAGAGTCTGCACATTCAAATCACCATAACTCTTCACACTGTATTTATCTGTCGCCACGGGAGCAATAGGAACAAAACCACTCATTTTCGTCTTTAGAGTATCTTTATGCTTCATCATAAACGGCAGTGCAAAAGTTCCGCTCATTGAAGGCACGACCAAAACTGCTGGTAGAGCGTGCAATTTCTCTAAAAGTCTCTCCAAAAATTCGCCTCTTTCTTCTAAACCGTCTGGTTTCTTAATACGAGTAGATTTTCCATGTTCAGGTAAATCAACCGCAAACACGCGATATCCTTGCATTGACAAAATACCCAAAGTGCCTAGATTATGCCAGGTTTCTGAACTGAACGCCTGTCCGTGAAGAAAAATAACAGTGTGGTTGTAATTTTTGGGTAGAAAGACACGATAAAATATACCCTGTACGTGGTTGTCCCAATTCAGAAAGTTGTTGTGTTCTTCAACATTCATGTTTTCGTTTGTGCTGTGCTTGTGGACTTTGTAGATGAAAATGTAGTAGAATGTTATTAGAGCGGCAAGAAACACAGCTATTCCGCTTATCTGTCTCTGCAAACGAGAAATTTTACCGAAATTCCCCATGCATTTAAATTTCCTGTTGTGGAATCATACAACTGCTAAGCACCACGTGTAACCTAGCTCATACTGTCAAATAAAATGCGTGCCCAAGTGGGGGTGGGTGAGATATACGTGTGAGAGCAGGGGGAGGGGGGGAGTGTCAGACTTTGGCACTTTACAAGTGCAGCAGAAAAAGTAATGAAGGGATGGGCAGCAAATAAAGTAAAGATATAAAATTGTTTTGTCTCTTTTGTCTTTGATGTCCAACACTAAACTGAAATTAAATAATTTTATTCATACTTTTTTTTATCAGTGTGTATTCATACGATTGTGTAGTCTATTCATGGCTGTTTAATTTTGTTTTAAAATTTTGCAACAACCATTAAAAGACTATAGTGAATATCTTGTATGTAGCCCTTGCATTTTTAGAGGGGTCGGGGGGTGGGTGCAAACGGACAAAAAGGTGGACTCTGCATTATAACAATTCAGGGGGTAAGGAGGGGTACCGGTAATTTTAACCCTTTCAGCCCAAGCCAATTTATCAGCATCTATCTTCTCCTTATAATATCAATACAAAATCAGTTGTTTTGT
>JAOEHV020200713.1:0-13238 GCA_025447995.2 Isaurus tuberculatus | reverse complement strand
GCGGAAAAGAAGGTCACACAAATGTTCAATTTTCGGTACAGCCGAGGAATCGAACCTGGGACCTTGTGGTTGGAAGGTAGAGATCTTACCAACTGCGCCAACCACGCCGCCTTGACCTCGAGATTAATCTCCAAGCAAAGGATTAACTAAATCTAAGTACGTAGACTTAAACTGGCTCTTTGAGTTTTTTAATCTGTTCTTTGACACAATAAACTTTTGGAATATACTGCATTTGTAGACAAAAACAAATCAATCAAATGACCACCGAGAATTTATCAACTCAAAATTTTGATAGTTTTTAAAATAAGATAAAGAAGCTAATCTCGTAAATTTTGGTCTGGTTTAATTATCACGGCGGCGTGGTTGGTGCAGTTGGTAAGATCTCAACCACAAGGTCCCAGGTTCGATTCCTCGGCTCTGCCGAAATTTGAACATTTGTGTGACCTTATTTTCTGCCAAAGCTTACTCAGTTTTCCATCCTTACGAGGTCGGTAAATAAGTACCAGCTTCGGCTGGGAGCTAACCTACGATGGATTAGTGTCTCGTACAGGGAGAGTCAAAGACTCTTATACGCTTAACACTACGGAAACCGGAGATAAGCGCCGGCCCCATGGGCCACTAGGCTCGGAAAAGGATTTAGCTTTTTTATTTATCTCTAGCCGGAACTGTTATTTCTTTACCTTAAGTACAGTAGGAAACTAGAGCTTTTAGCGCTATACCTTTGTCAGATCAACAAGGGAAACGATTGAAAATTCAATTTTCTATTCTACTTACGCATTTAAACCTAGAGTTGATAAAGTCATATGTTTTTGTACTCGCCTATATGAGCACTTCAATGTTGTTTTTAAAAACTATTCAACAGGTATTTTAGGTATCCGCTTGGTTATCAGTTTCTCATCTATCTTCCAACCCCTGATCCGCGCAACTTACTTGATCGTCTTCGTACTGGGGTGCACATAAGGCCGCCACCAGAGATCGCCAATTTTGCCTGTTCTTTGCCCATGTTCGCAACTGCCCCCACCTGCGTCCTTTCGTCTTCATCACTTTTTCTACTGACCGCCTCCATGTCTTTTTTGGTCTAGCCCTTTTCCTTCTTTTGGCTGGTGTTCATCGCAAGGCAATTCTAGGGATTGTTGTTTCTTCCATGCGGTTTACATGGCCTATCCAGCGCCATTTTCTTTATTTATTCTCTACAGAGAGGAATATTGTTCCTGTCATCCAGTGGAGCTCTGTGTTGGAAATGGTGTTTAGCCAGAAAATCCTGAGGATTCGACGAAGGCATCTGCGTTGAAAAACATTCAACTAACTGCTGATGGAATGATGAGTTACCTTCAAAGATTCTGAACAATATAGGAGGACTGCTATTTCATTGGTCTTGAAAATTTTCAGTTCTGTGGGTCGCTTAATTTGATGTATGTGGACCTCCAAACACTACGTAAAGCTGCAAAGGCTCCTCTGGCTTTCAAAATTCTGTAGTCTATATCCTTGTCTGAGTTTCCATCATTGGTGATCTTACTGCCCAGGTATAAAAATTCATCTACTTCTTTGGCCGTGTTGCTGATGGTGATTGGCTCTTCATTCCTTGTGTTGATCTTCACGAGTTTGGTCTTGGTGGCGTTGATTTTAAGCCCAACCTGTTTTCCAAGTTAGTCCATGGAGTAAGTTTTGGCTTGTATGTTATGGTGCCGTTGGAAAAGATCTATGCAGAGCTATGTCGTCGGCAAAATCTAGATCTTCTAACGATTCTGTGAACGTCCACAGCATTCCTCTATTGATGTTCTTTGTCGATTCTTTCATTAGCCAGTCTATAAACATATAAATAAAAGTGGTGATAGTAGACAGCCCTGCTCCATTCCTGTTTTGATCTGGAAATCTGGTGTGAGGGTTGGGCCGCATATAACCTTTGCACTGAAGTCGATGTATAGCATCCTTATGAAGTTGATGATTTTCACTGGTATCCCATAGTGGGCGAGAATTTTCCATAAAACCGGTTTGTGTACACTGTCGAATGCTTTTTGAAAGTCTATGAAATTGGCATACACAGTGGCATTCCATTCATGGCTCTGCTCCACTATCTGTCTTAAGGCAAATATTTGGTGAGAACATTATCTCCCTTTTTTGAACCCCGCTTAGTTTTTCCTCAGCTTCTGGTCGATGGCTCCTGAAATTCTGTTTAGTATAATTCTACACAGGATTTGTTGGTAACCAACTTAAGGATTATTCCTCCCCAGTTGTTACAGTCTATGAGATCTCCTTTTTAAGGTAGCTTAACAATGAGTCCAACTTTCCAATCTCTTGGAGCAGTCTCTGAATTCCATATTTTCTCAAGGATGGTGGTCAGTATTATATATGGTTGTAATTAGTTCCTCGGCTTTCAATAGTTCAGCTTGTATTCCATTTTCATTTTTGAGGTTTTTGATCGCAAGCCGGAGTTCCTATTCAGATTGAGGATATAAAGTGATGTCTAGATTTTCCTCAGTTGGTGGTATGTTTGCTTCCACGGATAAATCATCTCGGTTTAAAACCTTTTCAAAGTGTTGTTTCCATCGATCCGCGCAAAATAATCTTTCTGTCCTTCTTTTCCTCTTTAGTCTTTGATGTAGTTTTGTTATTACCAAACAACATTCTCTTCGACATATTAATATTTGGATGAATTGTATACGTAATATGTGCAACATATTATTATTATTATTATTATTATTATTATTTTATACTTTAACATACATATTATTAGGTTTTAAACTGTCAAAAGAAAGGAGCTCTTGGAGTTATAGTAATCAATTATGAATACGCGCAACCGGTGGATATGAATTGCCAGGGTGACGAATGCTCCACTGTCCTTAGTATCCCAGGAACAATGATTCCATATGACGCGGGAACCTCTATAGCAAAGAAAAAGGGTTTGTTTGTCCGCTATCAAAATACCCCATCGGATGTTTTCTTCTTCGGCATCGATTCAGATGGCAAAGTGCAGGAGACCGGATGGTTTTTATACCCTTCAATGTTGTTCATGGCCTATCAGGCACAATGGTAGGTAAACTTTCTCCCACTAGTTTGTATGTATTGCCATTCTTTTTGTAAGGGCTGAAAATTTCCTTCAGCTCAATTTCAGATACCCTTTTCTCTTTTTTTACTTGCTTCAACTTGCAATGCTAAGATCGACTGTACCGAGCCAACAGAAAGGAAATCTAAAAGATATTCTGAAGTTTCCCAGTAAAGACAAAATTCTAAAGTTTCTCTGCACATGCCTATTTCGTTTGAAAGACACAACATTTTAGTCTGAGAAACATTGCGAAGACAATGGCGAGTGGAAATTATTAAAGGACCCAGTAAGCTAAGGGCTTTCATTTGGAAAGATGAATGTTGAAAAACATGTAACACAGAACAGTTTAGTTGAAAAACACATGACCAAAAGCTGTGCCAAGGACCGCTTACACCACGACCTATTAGATCAGCACATTGCGCATTAGGTTAGGACGATATATAATGTGTTAAGTGTAGGTGTTTTTGTGCTGACGGTTGAGCAGATCATTTAAATGAGCTTACAAAGGCCATAGTAGTATTTGCGATGGCAGTTGCAGAATGTTATCTTCAGCTTAATTTTGATTTTTTGATAGTATTTAATTTTAGAAATTTTTAGTTGTTTTCGTAGTTCTCAAACTGTCTCTTGATAATAGGTTGGCACTGTGAATTTTTTTCTTACTTTGCCTTTCCGGTGATAAAGGTTCAACTACAAAGATGAATTGATGAAGAACTTATCGAAGGAAGCCAAAGTCATCAACGTGTTCAACAAAGCCAATATGCAAGGTGAAAAGGGTGCAGTTGCAACAGTGAACCTTCCTCCTGTTGAAGGTGAGTAATTGACCTCGATGTGTTGAAAATGAATTTCTGTCCTTTATCAATTGAAGATGAGTGTCTGTGCTCCATCTACTGAAGGAAAGCATCTGTGTTCTAACTGCTGAATGTGACAGTTTGTCATCCATCTTCTGACGGTTAGAGTTTGTCTTCCATTTGTTGAAAGTAAGTGTTTGTCTTTCGTCTGTTGAAGGTAAGAGTTTATCTTCCATCTGTTAAAGGTAAGTGTCTGTACTTTATCTGTTGAAGGTAAGCGTCTTTCCTCAATCTGTTGAAGTGGAGTGTCTATGATCCGTCCATCTGTTGAAGGTGTTTGTTTGTTCTCAATCTGTTAAAGCTGAGTGTCTGTGCCCATCTGCTAAAGGTAAGTGCTTCTCCTCAATCTGTTACAGCAGTGTCTGTGCTCCAGTTATTAGAGGTAGTCGTTTGGCCTCAATATGTATTAGAGGCCAAGTGTCTGTACTGCATCAGTTAAAGATAAGTAACTGTCGCTCAATTATTAAAGACGACGAGTCTCTCCATCTAACTGTTGAAAGTGCAAATGAAATGAAAACTTTTTTTGGCAAAAATTGTTTGCATATGTTTTTATTATCTACAATAGCTGATTTTAAACGAGCGAAAACTCTTTTATGTATTATTTTCAACGGTTTGAAAGTTCAAAATCTGTGCTTTGTTGTGTCTCGATTTTCGCTTGGCCAAAAGCTCATTATTCACCGGATATGACGTAGTCAGTGGTTCCAAACGTTTTGTTGTTGTAAGAAACAAGAAGAAAACGACGGGCGATGAAAGTTATTTCTCATCCATTGGCCAAAACGTCTGACATTCTTTCATTAAAATGATTGCAAGGTCCAAGAAAATGAAGAAAGAGACAAAACCACGCCGCTTTGGAACCACTAACAACGTCATCAGATCCCAGTCTCTGGAGACATCATTTAGGGCTTTTTAGCAACTTTGAGGGGTAAAAAAACGGACTTTAACCTCTCTACCTATTTTTCATTACGCATTTTGGAATCAGGGTGTTTTTACTTTCAAAGTAGCGATTTTTGCAACATTTTTTTATCTCATATGCACTTTAAGTTTTTTATCTACCATCAGTTATGTATGATATAATATGTAACACTTCACTCGCTAACTCTTCTCCTTATGCGATACACAGAGATGCTGCTGTACCAAAACATTGAACTAGATTTCTCTCTTTCTTGTCCCGGAACAAGCGATGACCCGTGCCCTCACTGGGATCACACCGTGCAGCTATATGTATGTTGCAACACTTCAAGTAATCTTTGCGACCAGGAGCTCGGTCGATGGATCACTGCATTCAGAAGGTTTGCCAGTGTTTTATATGCGTTTTAAGTACTTTTTATAAGAACCGATAAAATTAGGTTGAGGCTTACATGTTTTTAATTTTCTAACGACCTTAACTCGGTCCATAACAATGCAAAAAAAGAACTTGGCCAATATCCAGCCATCTTGACCTCACGCTTGTTCAATAACGCATATATATTTGTACTCGTCCCAGACCCTCTCGTGGTGTTATTTGTACGGTTATTTTTGCAGTTGGATAATTAAAGTAAATATTACTAATTATAATGAGCTCTGTTCATCTTTTGACACAGAAGACAGAGTTTGTTATTAAATATAAAGCATGTATGTGTACATCACAATGTATTATTTTACTGAATAAACATTAATCTTTTGTTTTATACACCATCAAAACAGGAGAATTGGTCGATGGCTGACCCCCATTCGGTCTCTATTGCCGCTGCTTACAACGAACCATTGCCGCTTCACAATCAAGACAGTACCTTGGGCAATGGCATGGATTGCAACCCTAAATATTAGGTTCTCAGACAAGATAAAAGGTTTGAGACGCTAGATTTAATTGTAGCTTTAGAGGTGTAAACTAACGTTTTTTAACCGCCAGTCGGTCGGCTAGTTTTACTTCCTCAAAATAAGTTAGGGCATAGAAAAACATCCTCAAACAAAGTCAGAAAACGCACTTCATGCATTGTTACTTTCAAAAATAGATTCATACTTCCAGTTCTTATATCTTCTTTTATTGCTTTTTTTCGTTGTCGAAAGATGGCGCCCCCTCGATTCATTTGTTGGGGGGGTTGGGGTGGTGCGCTTCCTTGACCTCGTGTATAACATCAATAATCTTAACAACAATGATCGGTGAAACGATCGCTGCGAATGGAGCGGTGTATTATAAAAAATAAAGTACAAAACTTAAGGAAAATTTTGTCTAAGCTAGGATTTCGATGCGAATTTCTGTTCAATCTTTTGATTTCAATTTGTATTTCATCGAATGATTTCGAGATGGTGCTTTGGGTGGAAAGCGTTTTATAACTTTAAAGAGCCGTTCGAAATAAAAATTATTTTACATTCTGCTGTTATTTATGTTCATGACTTTAACTTGTTTTTATTAGATCGAGTCGATTGCCGAAATTAACTTCTTGTATTAAAATGTTAGATCGAGCCGATTGCCGAAGTTAACTTCTATTAAATTGATATTGTTAGATTGCCGAAATTAATTGTTTTGCGGTAAGGTTTTGTGCTTCATTTTTTATAATAAACCGCTCCTTTCGAAGCGATCGTTTCACCGATCATTATTGTTAAGATTATCGACCGCGCCCGACAACTGCATCGAGGGGGCTACATCTTGACATTATCCGGCTTTTTTTATCTATTTATTTATTTTGTTTAAAAAAATTCTCAGCATTGTCTAAAGAAGGGAGAAGTGCTCTGGCAGACATTTTCGGGTTTTTTGTAAAGAATAAAAATTTCAACTTTAATTTGAATTTCTTGATTTATTCCGACGCTCTACGCAATGGCTTAGAACTAGAATGCATTTCTCTTTATATAAAAAGCCAAGTTATTCTCGCGTTTTGATTGGTTCTCACCTATGATCTATTAGAGTATAGACGCTACTAGGAAAAAAAACAGTTTTAGCTGTAAAAGTCTTGACAAATTGATTTTCTACTGCAGTTCAAGAGCGTTACACAACGTGGAGTGGGTTTGACAGAACGTTAGTCCCTTACAAGATTCAACCACTGTTTCGTGGAGGGACATTCGACAAAAATTACAACACCAAGTACTCCCCCATAAAGTTCATCGTCCCAAGTGACTGTGCACGTGTCAAACTCGTGGCAACAATCACTGGTCACGGAAGTGACAACAACAACTGTGCAGAGTTCTGTGTGACGTCGCACCACTTTGTCGTTAATGTCAATCATACCAACTCGCAAATCTTCAAAAACGCGGGAACAGCAATGGGATGTGCGGAGCGTGTTTCGGAGGGCGTGGTGCCAAATGAACATGGAACATGGCTGTATGGCCGTGACGGGTGGTGCGACGGCCAAAATGTTTTACCTTGGGTGGTGGATGTGACGCAACAGGTCAAATTTAGGGGAGCGACAAATAGTATTCAATACTATGGATGGTACAACGGAACGGACCCAAATCCAACAGAAAATCCAGGGGAGATCATTATGTATTCCTATCTGGTGTTTTACAAGTATATGTAAGTAGTAAATACCAGCTGAAAGTAGTTTCGATAACTTTTACAAGAAAGTCATGCGTACACCACGTTTATTATGACGAGAAAGTTAATTACATCTGATTACATGTTAAGAGCTTGATTTAATAGACGATTTTTTGGTTTACAGTTTTCAGCTCATTACAAAATGTGTCCAATCTTCTAATATATAGGTTTGAAATAAGAAAAGTATCGAATTTTTAATTAACGTTCGTTTGATAAAATGAGACCAATATATTGAGGGCTGGTTGTATGATTTTCAAAGAATGTATGGCTTATTATTGAATTTTCTAACTAGTTATAGCTACTGCTAAGTGCCAACGAACAAGGAAGTCATGGAACTGTACCTGAAATCTTCAATGCTCGTAATTCCCATTGCGAAAAACAGTTAGCTAAAAAACTACAACCATTAAAAAGCAGAATTCATCTTTTATTATCATATCAAATATGTAATCAAAACAACTTTATAAACTTCCTCAGGTTGTTTTTACACTTCTTATATAACACAGATGTCACTCACTGAAAACAGGTCAATTGTTCAGGACATAACGTTAAAATATAAAAACAAAAACTTTAAAAATCGTGTCACGTTTTCATGACACCTTTAATAGATGACACAGATGTCACTCAGTAATCAAATATTTTAAGGTTTTGGCACGCTCGCCAGTTGAATTTGATCTACAATTCACCCTCAAATACTTTTTTATTCTAAGTTATTTAACTGACAATGGCTCGCTGGCCGACTGACTTTGACTGTTTGGCAAGCTCGCCAGGTGATTTTGAATGGCTCGCTGGCCGGACAAGTTTTGAGCACGCTAGCTCGTTTAACACACGCTGGTTCCCGAAGGACATCAAGAACATATCGATAAAAAGAACTCGCTTAAGAGCATTAAAGTTGGTTTTTACTCACATTTTTTGACAACTTCTGTTCTTCTGACAAGACTTCGGCTCCAGCTGAAAACTGCGCCGCCCACGTGCAGCAGATTGCAATCCGTGGAAGCTGATCTGTCAGATGATTGGCTCATAAACAAAAAAACATGTTTCGCGCTGTGATTGGCTCACATAAAATCTATTGTTAGATTACGTTACATCCAGATCGAGATTTTCTCCCTGCTTTCTACACGTGCATCGGCTTTATGATTCTGCCGCCTCGCCGGCTTGCGTCTTCGCTAGCTCGCCTGGCTCGTTGGCAATTAGTATTTTTGAGAATTTTAGAACGATGCCTCACTTACTTTTCAGAAAAATTCTGATGAGTAAATTTTCTATGTATTTTATTCTAGTTGCAAACAATGTTGCACTATCGACTATTTGCTGATTCCATGATTTTGTGCGGCAATGTAACAAAATAAAGTTCTAGGCCATTCCCCAGCTTCGGGTGTTTTCTTAGCGTGTTCTTAAATTTTGGCCGATTTTCAGCCTGACGTTCTTATAAAAAAGGTTATTATAAAAAAAAGAGTGTATATTAGAGTTAAACCAGATATTTAGTCTAATTTGGTTTGCGTTTGTATTGCAGGGTTTGAGAGCTGGAACAGTTCTTTAGTTTCATCTGGGTTTTGCTCCTGCAGCAGGGTTTGGTAGTTAAAACAGATCTTTAGTTTGATCTGGTCTTTGCCCCTACGGCAGGGTTTAAGAGTTGAGACAAATCTTTAGTTTAAACTGGGTTGCGCTCGTACGAAAGGGTTTAAGAGCTGAGACAGACCTTTAGGCCACTTAAAAAAAATTCCCGGTTTATCATCAGCGCGCGCACTGATTTTTGCCAGCGCATTGATTTTTTTTTAAATTTTTTTAATAAAAAAATATATGACAAAAAAGTCGAGAAATATTTTCCATGTTGCATAACAATTAATAGAGTGACAAACCATTCGGCAGGCAGCATATTACGACACTTGATTTCCTTTTCTGTGCATTTGTGTCACACTCGTTTAAACATTCAAACTCCACCTTAGAAATGTAACTTTTGTCCAACTTAAATTGGTAATTGGTGGTGCAGATTTATCTCCGAACTAACTCGGCAGACCGCAAAATCATTAACCCTAAAAAAAAAAAGCGCCCTCCCTCGTTGAATTTTGAGAAAATTTTGATGATAAACCGGGAATTTTTTTTAAGTGGCCTTAGTTCAATTTGGGTTTTTCTACTACAGCAGGGTAATAAAACAGATTTTAAGTTAAATTTGGGTAGTGCTTGTGCAGCAGGGTTTAAAAAATGATAACGGTCTTTTATTTAACCCGGAGTGCACTCCTACAACGGAGATTGAGAGCTGAAACAGATTTTAAATTCAGTTACGGAGGGTCCTAAGAGTTAGTATAGATATTTAGTTCAGTTAGACATCAGCCTTGATGTTACATCATTCATACTTATAAATGTAGATCCCGGGAAAAGGTTGTAACACATTTAAAAAAGCATGTCTTGCAATTAGGAAGAAAATACAAGTAACGGCTTCGTCTGGAGCGAAAAAAAAATGTTATTGAATTATTTGTTTTTTGATTTAAAATTCAAAACGAAGATTTTGACTTGTTTCATAAAGTTTTAGTCACCTTGGTCCCCATTTAAACTGTTTTCGTTGCAGCTGCATAAAAAAATCTTTGCCGATGTTTTACAATTTATTCCAGTTTCAGTATTAGTTTTTGTAATTACTGCAATCGACTTTCAGTTGTGTTATAAAACGTTCGAAATAGGTAGTGGTGGAAAACTCGATCTACCACAAACTATACATTTTTCAGCATTGCGTTATAAGTTTCTAGTTATTAGTTATTATTGAGAACGCTTTTTAAATATTAATCCTTTTTCATGACTAATTATTTTTTTTATTAATACTGTCTTTCAAATATGGTAAATTAAATAACAAAACATTACTGACGAAAACGACAACGTCTGACAAGTTAGGTTTTATTTTATTCCGAAACATATTCTCCATAGGCAAAGACTACCCAATTACATGCATTGCAAAAATTCATGGTTTTGAAAAACTTGAAATAGAAATTAAAATTGCAAATTGAAACACCAATTTAGCTTATGTTTCGCAGCATGAACCATAAGATGCTATGGATTCCATCAGAAAACCTATTTTAACGAGTTCTTCTGTTATCGTAACTGAAATTGGAACACAAAACCTTGTATTGTTATTTTAAAACTTTGTTGTTGGTAATCAGTGTTGACTCAAATTTAAATTGAGTTTGCTTCTATTTAAGCCCAGTTTGCTCCATGCACGCAGAAATAGAAGTTAGAAGCTAGGTTGCATTTATAGCGTTGTTGATATTAAAAATTTTGTTTAGAAGCCGAGCAAAAATATGCCTTTTTTAAACGGCACAGGGAGAGTTATTTTTCTCCGAAAAAAGGTGTTTCTATTTGGTACACTGTTTTTCGTTATGGCTGGAATATGGACATGGCAAGCAAGAAGAAGGTCAGTCTTTGTTAAAAACCTTCATTTTCAAGGCGGTATTTGGCAAAAATTGCAAAGTGACTTTTTATCTTTCAACGACGACTGGTTTGAGAGAAACTTAACGAAATTTGAGGAGTGGCAGCAACAAACGAGTTTAAACTTTACAGTATTTAGACGAACAACCATAAAAATTAAAGGAGATTTTAGCTGTTCGACATCTGAGATTCTTGGTTTTTGTGCTTTTAAAGTCGACTCAATCATTCAAGGAATTTCACTGTGTAACAAATATCGGACAATCTGCGTTGGTTTCGTTCTTACAAAAAATATGATGGTGTATCTGAAATACAAAATTCTGAAGCTACAATTCAACAGCGAGGCGGCTACCTTCATCAGAAACTCTTATCTCGAGAGAATCAAGTGATTTATATTATTGCTTTAGTTTGTATCTTATCGTGACTAGCAATATTTCCGTACTACTCCGTACATTTATTATGTATGCATAAGGTACACTGAGAACTTTGACATCTTGATTGTTTCTCTTTTGAATAGAATATTTGCATATGCCTAAAACAGGCAATATTTCCGTACTACCCGATACATTCATTATGGATACGGAAAATGAGGCCCTTATTTTAAACGGAGCTGGTACATGTTTGTGAGCCCAATTTCCTAACAGGCCATATTTTAAAGTTCATGTTTAGTCGGCTCTTTTGCCTTAAAAATTCTTACCCCATTCGCCCTTGGGGTAGAATTGTAAAGTAGCACTTAAAAGATAACTTAGAATAAAAGCATGACAACTTCTCTTGAAGCAAGATTCGTTTGTTGGGTTTTTCAACTTGAAGCGGTTGCAGCACTATGTTGCCTAATTCGTCGAAAGTGGGTCTTTTATGATAACCGCCTGACGGAGAAACGCCAGAGCAACAGGACTCGACAGATATTCATTCACGTAAAACTAAATTTTCCATTTTAATTACCTTACCTCGCTTTACGAGTGCATTCCTTCTGAAATAGCGTCTTTGGATTTAAGGTGGGCTTTACTCTAAACCGCCAAGTAAGACTCCTTGAGATCATCTGAGTTGGTACAAGTATTGCATCTTGTTACCTCCTTGAATTCAAACTCTGTTAAGACCTTTTGGAACAGGTTTTTGAAGACTTGTGAGGCCCTAAACTACACTGAATGAATTCATCTCCTGTGATACACCGGGAGGTCTGCTGCGCTGGAGTTTAACATTGAGCGAAGTTTCGAGAATTCTAGAGCGAAGAACGTGAAAGTTGCAAATAGCTCGACTCGCCCGTTTGTGCGTCGATTTCGAATATAGAATCCGTTGTTGAACCGATCTGAAAAAACTATATTACCATATTACCATAACAGGTCATTTTTATGTACCATTATGAACGTTAACTATTGTGCGATAACCAAGACAGAAATACCCACAAGAAAAAAAAACTAAATTTTCTATAACTCGTTAATACAAAAGAAAAAAACAAATACCAGCTCTAAGTTATAATGCTGTGAAACAAATGATGTATTAATATTTACCATTATTGTGTTTCATAGTTTCTTGAATGAATTGGTTGATCATACAAATATGTAGCTCCTAGATTTTTATTAACAAAGTTCTTTATTTCATGGGAACAAATAATATAATTAACAGTTAGACTACGACTTCGAGTTTTCTACGAGTCAATTGTGTTGTGATTCAGTTTGGGGCTTGAATTGTGCTCTCCGTGATCCAAAAACTAAAAGGAGCAGAAACGTTCTTTCAAGGCAGAATAAGTTTGTTCTATTCTCTTGACAAACAATATTCAAGACAGTTTTAATGCAACACAATAGTTGTCGGGGCGCCTATAGCACCGAGTTGACCATTTACACCATAAAAATTTCTTTCTATTTCAGTCCTTTACTACTAACTCTCTAAGAGCTCAGTTGCTATTAGTTAATAGCAAATTAATATTAGAAAACATGCCCCAGCTGCATATCGTAGGTCCATTGCAGACATTAAAAGTTAATTTCGATTCCAGTAGGTCTGAAAAAATGTAAATAAATACGTTTAATGATTGTATATAATCACACTTACATAACATTTGTAGAATTACGGAAGCATGCAACGTAAATGATTAGTCTCGATATACCTTTTTCTTCGCACTTTAAGGCGGGGGTCTACCTGAAAAAACTTTTTCTTCAAATGCAAACTTTTCAAGGAATATATACCATGTTTCAACATATGACTACTAAACATGGCCAGAAACTTCATGTTTGAGTCTCTTGTTACCACGGTAACAGAGCCAGCTTGAATAAACTGCTGAAAAGCACCTTCTCCTTGAGAAAAAAATGAGCAAAAATAACTAAGCTGAATGACTTGGAAATATTTTTTGCAGATGGCCAGTGTGAATGTCTTTCGGATGAGCAGAGGATTTTAATTTATTTTAAATACTTGCTGAGAGAAAAATATTTAAGCCTAAAAT
>JAOEHV020200610.1:0-13240 GCA_025447995.2 Isaurus tuberculatus | reverse complement strand
GTCCAAAAAATTAGCTGATTACTGAGAATCAACCAAAAAATTAGCTGATTACTGAGATCTGGGTACCCCCATTCACATCCTCATGTAAAAGTATACAAGTTAGCTCCCATAGTATTAAAACAGATTCTCGATTCAAAGACAAAAAAAAAATCACAAAAATATATAACAACCGTAGTTTTTAATTCCAAAAACATTTACTTTAATTTCTATTTACGTCTTTCAGGAACTACAACTATTTTAACTGCAGTCAACTGGAGCCAGGTGGTGCCTATTTAAGTAATTATTTTCTTTACTAATGAATGTAACAGGGCAAATTTGACACTGATTAAAAATATTAGATAAATTATCTGAAAGTTTCAAAATGAATTTAGTTACTGTTAACATCTACTGATGAAGAGCCAAGTAGGGCTTGAAACGTTTAGAGAATTTATCTAATATTTTTTTAATCAGCGTCAAACAACTTTTACCTTATTTTAGGCCAAATAAAAAAAAATCCCGGTTTCTCATCAGCGCCCGCATTGCTCAAAAGCGGCCGTATCAACTTTTTTTTATTTTTTAAATACAAAAAGCTAAGAGAATATTACAATTTTAATACTTTCGGACTTACCAACACTCTCATCCTGCTCATTGTCTCATTGTCGTCAATATTTATATATTTTTATATGTAAAAATCTGTAAAAATCTTTCATGATGCCGATCGTCGACAACGGTATTCGTCCTCCTATATCCTTAACCGTCATTAAAAAACAAACAAAAAAAACATGCCTCACTTACTTTTCAAAAAAATTCTGATCAGAAACCAGGAATTTTTTTTTATTTGGCCTTATCAAGCCTGATTACGATTTCAAAGTTTTTTATATCACGTAAACGATTCTGCTTCTACAATTCACTTATTACTTGATCATAGATAATTACGTACGAATGAATTTTATACCACTATAAGACCAATATTACAGAAACACAGTTTATAGACAGCTCTTTGAAAAAAATTAACGTATACAGTCCAGTTTGAATAAAACTTGCAGCAGAGACTAATATTCTGTATAAGTTTAGGCGGCTTTGTGTGTTGTTGTAAGTGAAATGTTAACAACGTGTCTCGTAGAGTCCGCTCCTTGAGATGTAGCGCACCCATTTGATGGTATCGTGGTCACTGTAATTTAGCTTAGGCTCAAACACTTTCAGATATCGCACCTTAAGTCCAGAGCAAGCAAATGGAACCTGACAAGAAGCGAGTGCGAAATTATTAGTGAACTAAGGGTGCGTTCGATTGACCCTATTTCGGAATAAGAATATATATTCCGGATTATTCAGGAATAGCCATTTCCAGTTTAACTCAATAAAACGAGTATTCTTTTTGCTGAATAATGGTCTACGATAATTCACATTTTGAAAGAGTTCTTTCATCTCCTCGTATAAGGAAATTAATTCACGGGTTTCTTGAGGACTCAAAGAGTAACAATTTTTGGAAAAAAATCTGTTTCTTCGCTACAGCTGGGCGCCATGTTTGATTATTGTTTATTCCGTTTTATTACGGGTATTCTGCTCCAGGGAGCAGTATGCTTTGAATATATTCCTGTTATTCCGGAATAAGAATAGCGACTCAATCAAACAGACATTCCGGGTATTCCAATCTATTCTAATTCCGGAATAGGGTCAATCGAACGCACCCTAAAATAACTGACTTTTAGAGTACATCTGCTCTTAAATTAACTTCAGTACCCACAACAGCACTTTGCACGAAAGCTTGAGACATATCTTAAAAAATTTATAAGTTTAAGAAAAACACGGCTGACTGTAAACGGCTAAACATGTTCCGCATCTAACTTTCTAACCAACTTCTGCGGTAACTGTATATTAAAAAATTTTCACACAACTATAAATATAACGCTTCAACATGACAAAGTTGTTGGTTTGGAGTCTAAGACTTTCCCCAATGGATAAAAGCAGCCTCTTTGATCTTGCGCTGAAGGTCAGTAGTGACATTATCCAAAATCTATGTTACAGAGTCTTCAAAGTCTGAATCAGGCCACTAGTGTCTTAAAATAAAGTACAGCATATTTAGTTCTTACCTCAAAGTTTAATGAAATTGGCGGACGTGACCATTTCTTGGTTTCTTTAGCAGGCATAAGCTCTATCTCAGCACTTATCTGTGATTCCTTCATTCCTCCCATCCTTTTTATTCTGTGAAAACGAAATCACTAACTTTGTTAGCTCAAGGCCTTTTTAAGAACTTCTTCCTATTTCAATTTCGTATTTCCAAAGTTTTTTTTAAAAAAGAGTTTAATGTTAGCTGTTGTTAAACAAATGTTAATTTTCACAATATTGAAGATATCTCAAAAGCCTGCAATAAGACTTGAGTTTAACATGCAGAAAGTTTCGTCATCACTTAAGTGACCAGTAAACAATGACCCATCAATCTAAAAAAGTGTTTGGAAATTAAAAAAATTCTCGTTTAACTCTCATGATGACTATCACAAGGGTAGTTGATTGGGACGTTAGTCAATTTAACAGATAACAGTCCTTCACAAGACAACTGTAACCTTGATGGTTACACACCACAAAGCAGTGCTTGTCGTTTGAGGCGCACACCATCGCGCGCCTGAAATCAATACGAGAAGAGCGAAAACCAGGGCACCTAATCACAGAAAATCGCTCACCTGCGAGTAAAAAATGTACATCGATCATCAGCAATTTCTCTGCTCAAAGTCTGAGTTTTTGTTCCACAAATTTCCGAACGGAAATGCATTATAAACTTGAAAACTATCCAACACCGATCGCGATTTCCGTTTTTGAGACAATCGTACCGAAGTTTTCATTAGTGGCTTTAATCTCCAATCATCAACAAGCTTTTATTTGTCTGCTTGCTGACGTGTACTGTTGTGTACTGTGTATCAACAATAGTGATATGTGATTTAACCCCCAAAAAAGGAAAATTATCAAGATTAATGCGAATTACTAGGGGAAAAAAAGATCTCAGGTGAGCTTTTTTCAACTCACCAAGAATTTTCAAATGACAAGCACGGTACAAAGAACTGTCATGGGAATTGTTTCAAATACTTTAAATAAAACCATGAAGTGTGTTTCAGCGAGTTCGTAAAACATGCAATTTAACAAACACTAGGTTCAAATGGTAAATTTTTACCGTGGGCAGAGTGTGAAGCTGATATTATGAGCGTTAACGCCTGGTAAAAGCAACTCACGAATGCCAGATTCCTACTCAGCTCACGGCAATGATTCACCATTTCAACCAAGGACTGTTACCGAGTTCAAACCTTTTACAACTGACAATAAATATAAATAATAAACCATAAACCATGTTAATATCTTTATTCACTAAAAACTTGAAAGTCTGACAGTCTGCATTTAAAAAATTTGATCAAAAAGACTAATAACTTCAGAAAAATTGTTGAAAATGGCTAAAAACCAGATGCCAAAGAAATAAAAAAATAATGCAACAGTTTTAGTGATTTAAGCTCTAAAGTCTAAATCATCCTTATGTTATAGTATCAGCACTCACTTCCATACAATGGCATTCTCACTTGATTTGTACTTTGCCTTTCCCTTCATACACACCACTTGTACTCCAGCAGTGGTGGGTGGAGTTGGAATTCGTACCTAAAAATCAAGATAATATATAAATTTATTGATTGTCAGCTCTATTGGATTTCAATGGTAAACTGAAAGGGAAGTAATTATTGTTTAAAAAATCCAAAATAAAATTCTGTTCATAAATCTAGATTATAAGAATTGAAATTATTATTTTTAATGACAAACAACAAGAAAACATTTATGAGACAGTTCAATGTTGAAACTATCTTTATCTGTGCTGTAAGCAGCTAATGTTTGAAGCATTAATTTTAATCTTTGTCATTGGTTTTACCTCATTTTTATGGTAATTACTAAGACACTCATATTCATATAAGTATATATCAATATATGTGTTTTAGTAATTACCATAAAAACTTTGTTTACCTCCCAAGGCAACATTTTTTTAAACACAAAAATTTAACCAATATTAAAACACACATGACTAACTTCAATTTTTTGTCCAAGAATTGAAGGTTTGAAGTTTGACTTGAGCACAACTTTGACCTCCATCCTCTGACGTCCAACTTCCCGAACAAGTGGAATCACTCTGAATGGCAGACTAATGTCTTTGGTTGTACGATACCTTATGTAAAGAAATAAAATATAAGTGTTTGTGTATTGCTAACATAATACTTTCTTTTTTTGAAATACAATATTTTTAAATCAAAAGTGATTCTCCTTAATATACAACTTCTTGATAATGCTTCAACTTAGAAAATTATGACTTATAAGGAAATTTTTGTGAGACCCCCAGTCTAGCTAAAAAAATATTTAAAATTTTCAAAAAAGTTGTTGAATAGTTAATTCGAAAAAAAAATATTGAAAGTTGGTTAACGTTACCGTTACCACTCATTTCTCCTCTGGTGTAGAGATTGAGGCCCAACACGTTAACCTCCACTTCACTCTACCCTGAGCTACCTGTATTACCTGACCCTCCTAGCCTTTCAACCAAACAACACCTTATCTCCCTTCCCACTGCTCAACTCCAGGAAGGCTCAACACAATGGTAACAGGCTAACAAGTGTCAACAATGTTCTCATCATAAATTCTGAGCAATGCCTACTGTCTAACTATAGGCTCTGCCACTGAAGTTGCATGTCACACATCCCCGTCATCGAAGCCCCTGGGAATTCTTCAGCAGCTGAGTGACAGCAACAACTGTTGAGTATCCGTTACCTCTAAATAACTGGAACCTGTGTGCTAAGGGAAGGAAAACCCTACAGAAAACAACTGGTGAGCTTTAGGGTTTACTCCTAATTCTAAAGATGGTCCAATGCTCAAGATATTAGTCTTGTACCCAACATTGCTCGCAATTTCAAAATTTCTCTTGCCACATGCAACCAACCACAGATTTCAAACTGAATCTTCTTCTAAAAGACTCTTAATAAAACTGACTCATGACAGTCACAAATGTTTGCAATAAAAACACTGCATAAGCATTAAATATGAGAATAATCAAACATAAAAGAAACAATATCTAGAAGAAATCTTTTTTAACTTTAAAAATACAGAATTACATTCCATACCTCATCAATTCAAACTCTCCATCTGGGGGTATGAAACTAATACTGCGTTCTGTCTCAAATTTACTGAGCTTAACACACTGTAACACAAGAAAAACCAATATAATTAGTTCAAACAATACACAGCAGATTGATAACAAATTCTAATAAATAACTCACTTGATGCAAGTGGAAAACAAGTAACTACTTCCCTACTCAATTTTCATTAGTTTACTTTGATAAAGTGGTTTTATCATCAATGGAGTTTGTTATGAGACAGGTTCTCGTCAGTGGCACTAAATAAGACTTTAACAACTTGATAAAACTGACCAGATGTTAACTGCTCAGTCAAGTGAAGTGTTGTTAGCCAAATGTATGAAAACTGACTGTTATAAGAAATTTTGCTGCTTTCTTCATATTCAATGATTGCCATAAATGTTTATATTTTTCATCACACTTATATTTTGTTAATTATTATAATATCATGATTAAGCTGTTTTCTAGCATTAAGCAGTCCCTGAAATCATCTTAACAAGTTTGTAATAACAAAGTATTGGTTAAATGATCAATCCTATAAATTGTTCAGTGCCTGTTTAGTTTGGTTTACACCAGTCAGCAGTAAGCTTTTTTGCTAATTATGGTAGTACAAAGAGCTTAATACATGTGAGAGTTTTACAAATTGGAAAATACAATTATTTTCAGTTTGAACACTGATTAATCATTTTAGAATTCAAACCTGATGGAAAGTGCAGTCATCAATAGCAATACCAGTCTTGCTTGATGTGTTCCTGAAATTCAAGTTGTTTATGACTAAAATGAACACAAATTGCAGGAGAAATAAAAGATTGGGCGCCAGATGGAGAATGAAACAAATTTCTTTTTAAAATGTTGAAGAGATCTTCACCAGTGAGTGACACATTTGATTGAGAAGTTTTAAACACTCACTTTTACGTAACATAAAAACCAGGCACAAACTGTAAGTGCTTGTTTTTGGTTTTTTACTAATAATTTATAGGATTTAAAGTCATAACATTGAAGATTTTGACAAGTCTTGTTTTTATGGTATCTGTAATCATATTATTAATATTAGAAGTGCTTTTTAAACATTGTTCAATGACATTTTGGGCCACTCGGATTTCTCAGGACCTTTACATTTTTGCTTTGCATAATGAATGAGCTAAAAGAAGCTACATCAAATTTCAGAAAACCAATGAAAAAACTATAATAACAAACAATTGGAAATTTTACTTCTTTGATAGCTGTGTGTCAGATGATGAATCCGAAGCTGATGGCTTTGCCTGCTTTTCAACGACCAGTTTATCATTCATCCCAAACTTACACTCTGGCATACCAGACAGAAAACTCTTCATTACAACCTTCCCAGACACATGTGCACTCAGGACTTGACCTAAAAATAACAGTAAAACTAGTTTACTAGTAGTAACTTCAAGGTAGAGAAAGTGCTGCCAAATTGGAAGCTAGTGTCAGTGGTAGTTATTGAACATATGAAGAATGTATGGAGACATGAACCACAACGTTTAGGCAACTCTTAATTTATTTGTGATGAACTTGAACCTAGTCCTCCACGAAACTATAACAAATGGCCAGGTCATATAGGCTTGATGGATAGACCGGGATCAGGACAAATAACTCTTGAAAACCGGAAAAATGAGGCTAAAAAAGCCCATATTCTCAGCCCATATTCTCAATACATCAGGAATAAAACAAAAAATAACCAATAATTCAAGTATTTTCAATAGATCAATGGACAAATAACTGAAAGAGAAGGAAAATGGGGAATCAGACATCAGGGATCAGGACAAAGTCCAATAAAATATGAGGTTATTTAGTGTCAAAATGCTCATTATTCCCTGTATCAAAAGTAGTGCACATTGCTCTCTTCATCCAACCCATTATAGATAGATAGATAACATTACAAGATGTAAGAAAACTAATACAACAATAAATGAATAATGCAAAAGCAGGAACAAAACACTTGATAGTGCAACATAAATTAAGAGTTAAACACTTCAAAATATTATTTTTTAAGTTTGATAATTTTTTTAATATATTTCTAAACTACAGCTAAGTTCACTTATATTAACCACTTACCTTGAAATGACTTACAAGTCTGAAAATTATTATAATTATGAGTACAACATATTTTAAGGGTAAAACAAATTGTTGAATTTCAAGCTGTCTTTTAAAAGTGACTAAATGATAACGGAATTACTTAACTTGGAAAACATAACTGCTTTTAATTACTCATAAAAACCTATGGATACTCCTCAAAATTTGACATACAAACAAAACAGCACATTCACTTATAGGAGTGCAAGGCTATTTTGCTTTTTAGATTAAACCAAAAATTTAAGTCAAACAAGAGGCCTGAATCAGAGCTAGTCACCTCATTTAAGTTGTAAAGCTTTTACAACAAAAAAACAAGAGAGTATGGCTTGTACAAATTCATGACTTTTTCTAGTGTAATTTTTGCTCTTTAAATGCTGTTAAAGATTAAGTTGACTTGAAATGCGATTAGCCTTTTGGAACAGCTAATAATACACAGCATAGATAAACTGGAAATCAACAATGAATAACACCAATTCTTTAAAACAAAATGACTATCAAACTTTTATCAAAATTGTTTTGTCATGTTTGTTGTAAAATCTTACTTTTATTTTATTCTATGGAGCAAAGACTTGTCATGAAATGAAGGTACTGCAGCGCTTAAAAAAGATAATATATATTTTTTAATGTTTTACCTTGAGGTGACATAAGCAAATTAACTGATTCCAGAACATCCAGGAAGAGCTCATTACGCCTGTATTTGATGCCTTCTCGTCTCCATCCAATCTGTCCAGTTACTTGACTTGTTATCTGTGCCTGTTCTTCCCGTGTCTGTAGATAAATTAATAAATTGAATGGGAGACTCAGTGGATGAAATAATGGAGAGGCAGAAAGAAGTAAAGCACTTTAACAGATAAAGATCTTAGAGGTAATGCTTTAAAGTAAAGGAGATGCAGCCAACAGAGGGGAAAAGGGGGTGTTACTTCAAGGATTGTACCATGCACTTTCCTTCCCAAGCGAGTTGACTGGAGTTCTATTAAGAACACACTGTCAGTGTTTGCAATGGGTTCATTGGTGAACAATCTTTGAGATAAAGGGCAAGATATATTGGAGATGTATGCAACCAGTATTTTTGTTCTGCAGCAAAATCTGGGACTGACTGAAAGAACTATTGAGGGCTTAAGAGTGTAAAGAAAACATGATTAGGACAATATTAGAGATGCCTTCCAAGGGAGGTTTTAATGTCACTTTGTCACTCAATTTCCACCCAATCTATCACCTATTTGGCTAGAGACAAATGTCACTGTTGGTTTTTGCAGCAAACACGATTTGTTGTTGTCACTTTTTCGCTAGAATACAAATGTTCACTAAGCATGCATAACTTTTATTTTAGTAAGACAAACTGATGGTCAATATGCAATTTTATTGTTGATTACTATAATTATTAATATCACTTTTGAACAAAACCCTTTCCTTGCTTTTACCTAGTACTTACAATATTTCACAATCTTTTTATTTTTATCTTAGTTTATATAATCAACTTTTGGAAGTTTTTGCTGTAATTTATAGTTTGAGTTTTTTTCTAAAATGAAAGCATGTACACAGCATGATTTTTAAATCTGGATGGAAGAAATACACACAATCTGGAGAAACACTGAAGAACAAAGAATTTGAAAAAGAGGAGCCAAACCTTAAATACTCGCACAGCTCCAAAATATTTTAGTTACAAGCCCAGCTGGCTACCTCTTAGAAACTCTTAGTTCAAAAGACTGCTATTTTATTTGATCATACCTGTGATTTGATTCCTTGTTGAGTGATAAATGTTTTTAGAATTGCTGTATCTGTTTTCTGTGGATACCCATAATCTGCAATTTCTACATAGGAGAAACAAGAAACTCTTACATCACAATAATTTTATGTTAGGATAACTTTCAAGTTATTTTCATACTATAATCATGTTGTCACTTGTCACTAGCTGTGAATGATCACCTGATTTTATCAGCACATGTTACTGAACAATAGTTATTTCTGTCAACTTGACATTTTAAGTCAAGTTTAAATACTTTTCGAAAATTTTTTAAGGGTTTATAAGTCAACCATAAGTTTGTAAAATATCCAAAATATATTTTCAGCCACCTGTCAGCTGTTAATCGATTGTTTCCAATGCTTGTTAACTTCGGCTACGTTTACTTCTGATTAGGGATATGAAAATTATTATTGAACATATTTATTCCCTTGATTTAATCAACAATAGGGTTGAATGATAAATTATCGCTGTAAGAGAAGTAAGAAGCTTAATGTTTAGAGTGTTAGCCCTTTGTCAGAGCAACTGAAAATGCTGAGAAATTAAAGGGTTTTTTAGGGAAATAATATATTTAAATAGAAACAGGTGAGAAATAGAGAACAAAGGTACTAATTACTTAAACCAATTATATATTAACAAAATTCTCTCATTAATACTATTAGGGACCCAAGTTAATTAGATTAATATTTCTGCTCTCTTCTTTTACACACTAAATTAGGATATAAAAGTTTGCTCGAATGAACCACTATGCTTGTTATAAGATTAAGCTTAGTTTTGCAGAACTTACCATCAAGTAATTCATAAATGAGAACAAAATTGTTCTTGACATTTTCCTCTGTAACTTTACTAAAATAAGCAATCATGATTTCAACCAATCTGTTTAGGAACTCAAACACCATTGCTGCATTTACATTCTGCCTTGTGACAGCAGCAATCCACACATTGCCTTGCCTTATATGAAAAAAACTTGTTCTTGCTATATTTGTCACTGGAGAGCGTACTTGAGCACGTGCATGGATGACATTAACACGGAATGCATCAACTGCATTGCGACTATAAAAGACAGAATTAAGTAATGCAGTAAGATATGCAAACAAAACATGATAACTGTATTACTTGATTTCGTTCAGTACAAAATATTGAATAATTAGACTAACTAAGAAAACTGTCTCCTCTTTGCTTATTAGGTATTTCAATATTTACAAATGATTTTGCTTGAAATATTAACTTGATCACTTTAACTTTATTCAATGTATGTCTATGCGTGAAAAACATATAAGGGAAAAGATTGAATGTTAATTAATAGTTAAATTATGTAAGAGAACAGAAGTAAACAATGTTTGAGAATGGTTAGAAGAAGATTGGGTCAAAAACTATTGTCTAATGCTCTTTGATGGTATATCCTTCATGATATCACCCTCTAAGGCCTTCCTTAAATTTAAAACAAAACTCTCACAACTGCACTTATTTCATGATCTCTGTGTGAGACTGAACAATTCCCGCCGGTTTAATCGCTGGGTGGGAGAGGTGGGGGGGGGGGGAGAGAGGGGGTCAAAAGTGTCATTTAAAAGTTGATTGCTATAAAGCGCAGTTCTCTCTGACAGAGAGCTTATTTATAATCGTACAGACACCTAGATAACATGTAACGATCATAAATTAAGGTCAAGAAAAAAAAATTATGGTTTGGGGTATTTCAAAAGTTTTAAGTTACATTGTAACTTTATTAATAATTTGTAAACACTGATACCAACAAACGTGACAGGAAAGCATAAGAAACCCTTTTGAGTGCCACGGCTGATTTTGTCCAGTAAATATTTAAACTAGTACTTTTGCTAGAGGCCTATATTGGCAAGTAAATAACTGAAAAACTTCACATTTTTCTCGTGCACATTTTGGAATTAAAATGAACAAACTTGACCAAATCACGGATCATAAAAAATACCTACCCAATATCGTCTCTATACACGCGAGAGATTAGCACTTCGCCTTTATGATTGTATACGAACAAGCCACCGATCATCTTCACAAGCAAGGGAGCAAGCTAACAAAGGAAGAACTTCTCCGTTAGCGGTATGACAAGTAAAAAATCACTGTCCTTCCTTTCCCTATAGCTAATCTCAGAGAATCGCTAAGTTCTCGCCAAACCCAGAGACAATTTGAACCCATAATACTTCGCTTCAAAAGTCTCACTCGAAACCATATTTAGAAACTTTTCCCTAATATGGTTTTACTAGTGCTTAGTCCTTAAAGTTTTCCTTGTGACGCCTGTTAGTTTTTGCAGACAACAAACACAAAACAAAATGGCGGATTCCGAAGAAGAGGAATCGTGGGAAGAGTTTTTTGAAACAAATCGTTTGGTCCCCATTCATCCGAATCGTTGTATCAGTAAGCAACCTCAACCTAACATATGTTTTTGTCTTACCCTGAGGTCTATCGAAGGAATTGTTCTTCCAAAGATTTTGGTGAGCTGGCTTTTCATTTTGGAAAGTGCCTGCTTTTAGCGCCAAGTAAAAGTTTAGGCCCCAACAAGTTGATCTTTACTTTCTGGTCCGCCGCCCGCATCCGTTATTTGGAAATGATTATTTTAGGACTATTTTAGTGTTAAAAATACATTTCGAGTACTTAAAACTTTTCGCAATGGATTATATTTTCTGCAGTGATAAATCATAGGTCTCCCGAAAATGTGCTTACATGTTGCGATCCCCCGATACAAACGTTGTTGAGATGTTTGATTCTGACATACGGCATGGCTCCAAAACACCTGATGTATTAAATTATAAATACAAATTGTTGACCACGCCTTCTATGTTAAAAGCAAATATTATTTCAACGAACTCTTGTGTTGGGGGGTTCGTCAATCACGTGAAATTGCTGTACTAAAGGATACAATCTACAAAATGCCATACTGTAATTTATGTCCTATAGTCCTAACCGCCCGCCCGTGTCCTTAACGAAAGTAACCGGGACCTGAAACTAAAGATCAACTTGTAGGGGCCTTAAGATTATTTTTTTAAAGAACTTGGGGACAACAAGGAACGCTTTCAGAAAAATAGAAAGCTTCAAGCAATATTTCCTTACTACTCCCTACATTAAATAAATATGCAGTGCCTTTGATTTGAGTCAACTGTTCTTTTGTTTAATTACAATGAGATGGTTTTATTGGTAACACTTGACCCTTCTAGATCTTGGAATATAATACAAGGTTGTATTTGCGATGCGCTGGGCTATTAAGTGCATGTATTACTAATGTAGGGTTAGTATAGAAATTTTACTTAGTCCATTCATCCAAATTGTTAAATAGCTACCATTTAGCATCAAGGGGCTTTTTACTGTTTACATGTACGTTGTTTATTTTATAGGAAGATAAGCCTGTTGATGCAATTGAATTCCAAATGAGAATCACCTTTTATGATGCTGCTAATAAATATTTCTACGGCAGTACTTGGCTTGGCCCAGTTCTCGCTCCATCATCAGTTGACAACAAGGTTTTTAAAGTTGATTGTGATGAGGTAAGTCTTAAAAATTCATATTGAATATTTTATCCACTGTAGTTTAATAGTTTGTTTTACAAACATATGCCGGGCAAATAAATGATACCAAGTTCTTTTCAAAAATATTTTTTTATAAAAAATAAAAAAAAGAAGATTATACTTCCCCCTGCATTTTCTTAATATTACACACACTGATCTAACTCCTGCTGTTGATAGTTTAGTGTATCCAGGGGCTAAAAAAATATGTTTTGAGTAGGTCTTGGAAAATGAAATATAGTTGGGTGCATTGCAAGACCTGGAGGCCCTTGGCTTCCTGAAGGGTCTGGAGGCATGCTCCGCAAAAAAATTTTTGAATTAGGACTTAAAACCGCCTTGTTTTGCATTTTACGGTAAAACACTGGAAAACTGGGGGGCGTTTTGAGGGTTAGTGTCTGACACAAAAGTTGCAATGAATAAGTTTATTTATTTTGTAAAATCATGGCAAAAAAAAGCTGCCACAATTTGCCAAGTTTTTGACATGCAATGCCTTCTTTTGAAACCCCTGGTATCACAAATATGTCTCCATGGAAAATATGTGTGCATTATAAGAACTTGTTCACATATACTTTTTTGATTAAAATATGTAATGGACAGGTGTACTTTGTCTACCAGATCATCCTGGCAAAGATGCCAACCTCTGGAGATCTAAAATCTGGAGATTTTTCTTTTTTACCACACCGGCATCAAGCTACCCCCTCTCCCCCCCCCCCTCCCAAAGGAAAAAGTGTTGGACCCCCTCTTCCAACGAC
>JAOEHV020200509.1:0-13241 GCA_025447995.2 Isaurus tuberculatus | reverse complement strand
TATCACAGGACAAGCTGTCATTTTCAACCAATCAGAACGCAGGATTTTCGATAGTCACAAGTGTAATTATACTAACATCAATTAGTAGAAATATAATTGCTATCTATCACAAATGCTGTAGTCTGATTGGCTATGGTATTATATTAACTTATATTAAATGTTTTTCTCTGTAAAAAAATAGGAAACGTGTATTTTTTAAAGTTTCTTTTTATAATGCGCATGCTCGTTTTCACATGATAAGCGTTGACTGTTCCCATGCTCATTTGCCCGTTTCATTCATTCATTCAAGTTCAGTCCATTGCAACATGTTAGATTTTTTGTAAATGATTTTAAAGATATATCGACAGACCTATACTGTTATCATCAGTGCAACTTATTGAAAATATGTGAGAAAGTAAAATATAGTTGGATAATTTAGCATATAAAAACAAAAGTGTTTTTCAAATCTAACGCTTTCCTTGTTACAAAACATTACTCTCTTTACAGTTATCAAGTATTTTGGGCAAATGTTTTTAATGCACACTTATGTTTGCAAATTAGAAACCAGCAACATTAATATTACTGAGCAGATATACATTCCAAATATGTAAGGCTTCAAGAAACAGTTTGAATAAAAATAAGCCAAGTACTGCTAAACCTGATGCACACACATAATGTTCAATACAGAAAATCATTTTACTGGAAACTATTCACTTTTACTGATGCATTATATAAAACAAAAATCTATTATTTCTCTAACCAAAAAGATATGTAAAACTATAACTCATGATTAATATGCCATTTATGCAAGCAAATATGCAATAATTTTGGAAACATTTCACATACAAAATTATGACATTCTGAAAATTTATATATTTGCCACTGGTGACTCGAACATTTCAGACTTTAAACTCAAGAAAGCATTTTAAAAGCCAGGCACAACAAAATCTTAATTTTAATACACAACTGAAAATTAGATCTTCTATCAAAAGAAAAATTTTTAATTTTATGCTTCTGCTGTTGTATCAGTGTATTAACTTTGCAATATAATATGTTTGGTACTGAATTCAATTTTCATTGAGTACTCTACCGTAAAACACTTATGCTAGTATTGCTTCTTCGTTAAGTAATTATTACTATTGAGACAGTCAGAATATTTTAAAAATAACTAATACTCATACCAACAAATTATTGCAACAGCTAGTAAGAGTAAAAACTAGATATATTATTTGTTTATCAAAAAGCATTTGATACAGATGTTAAACTATCGACAAATATCAGTCTCTCGAGAGAAAAAAATTTGAATCTGAACAAATTATTTAGTGTCACAGATTATGACAATTTGACAATAGTTTGCAAACAAATCTTTAATATCGATGAGTTCAAAATGAGCAATACAACTGAAACATATTTGAACACCTACCAGCGACTTTCCACATTGACTTCAAATTTAAAATAACCGAGTGGTGATGAAATATTGGTCCACAAAAATTCTCGACAGGAACCCACCGAACCCGCTTGTCTGAGTTTGTAAAAATCCTGTCGCGATCGACCACGAAATGGGGTGTTACTAATCCACGGAAACCCCGGAAGCGGAAACCGACGGAACACTACGGAACAGGTCTGAGTTTTCGTGACACCCCAAATTTATGCAAAAAAAAAACCACATTTTGTGGGTGTTCCGTAGTGTTCCGTCGGTTTCCGGTTCCGGGGTTTCCGTGGATTAGTAACACCCCACGAAATGGACAATCTTCTCACGTTTGCAAACGTGACAACGTTGCTTAAAAGCAAAGATAACATCGCTTGACATTTCGTAGAAAATCAAGGACCCGAGGCACTAAAAGTGTTTAAAAGCACTTTATAGTATTTAACTCATAGGCTGAAAAAAAATGGCTTCCTTGATGTAGTTGTTTGCTCACGTGAGCTTTCATAAGCCACAACCACGTTTGCGTGAATTCGTGACACAAATTAAAAAAAAAAACAGAGCCAAATCCTAGACTCGTTGCCTACCGGCACGAGTAATTATAAGCAACATTACCAAAGTTTTGTCCGGTCGTTCGCCAGACAGATCAGCGAGTGACTGTTTTGAGACAACTTGTAAACAAAATCAGTCAAGCATCTTTACAACGTGTATTTCAAAATTTTCATTTAAATATACTTTTTACCTTGATGTCCGCAAATTTTGCACAGCTACCTTTATTTTGAGACATGATTTTCAACAATTAAAGTTTGACTACGCAATACGAAAAATGATTGAAATAATTTCAACTCGAGATTTTTGACAACGCAGCAACTATTTTAAAATTAATAAAAATAAATTAAAGAGTACCTTCTCGCTTAGAACTTAGAACAGATACACCCAAAGTAGATTTCTCTAATACTGGGCGGGGAAGGCCGCGGCTTAAAGCCTGAGCAAGTGACTTGGCACTTTAAGAGATCTAATAGCAGGCAGCGCTGTATGTCTAAAGCTTTCTAAGCTAGACGATGTTACTACTTCACTAGGAAGTGAGTTCCAGACTCCGAGTGTTCGTGGAAAGAAAGAATAACTATGAGCTAATATATTTGATCGTGGCCGATGATAGGTAAGATTATGGCTCGTAGTAAGCTTGCGGGAACTAAAGCGAATAACAGAATCAGGAAATTGACAATTTACAAGACCATTATGGAATTTATAAAAAAGAACAGACTGGTTTAGCAAATGCCTATTTTCTAATGTATCCCATCCAAGGGAAGTAACTAAACTAGAAGTACTTTTTGTGGATTTGTAATTATTGCACACAAAACGGGTGGCATTCTTCTGCACTTACTCCAAGCGATTGACATCTGTGTCAGTGTAAGGATTCCAGGAGGATGCATATTCTAGGGTCGGTCTCACCAACGTCTTGTAGGCTCTTTCCTTTACCTCACTGAAACATGGCTTCAGCGTTCTCCTTATTAGGCCCAAGGTCTTATTGGCCTAAGCAGCAACTTTAAAACAGTGCGCACCCCAGCGAAGGGTTTTGGAGCACCTAACACCAAGGTAGTCACATTGAGGAATGTTCGTAAGGACTTCAAAATTGGCAGAGTATGTAGATTCAAAAGGCTTACGCTTGTTCGTTATGCGAAGTAGATGCCATTTAGATACATTCAAGTCCAATGTCAGTCTAAAGCCCATTTGGTAAGGTTATGCAGATTCTCCTGAAGTATTTGATGATCGTGCTTAGATTTAATAGCCCTATAAAGAACACTATCGTCGGCGAAGAGCCGAAGTTCAGATTTTGGCAAATCGGCGATGTCATTAATATAGAGTAAGAAAAGGGTCGGGCCGAGTACTGAGCCTTGCAGCACACCAGAGGTGGCAGATGCAAATTGAGAGCGGTTGCGTAGGCACCCAGATATCTACTTGAGCGTCTTCCCAGTAACTCCGTACTGCCCGAGCTTATGTAGCAACTTAGTGTGACTGACTTTATCGAAAGCCTTGCTAAAGTCTAATAAGAGAGCATCAACTTGGCCTTGCTGATTTAAAATGTTAGGACAGCACCAGCTGTGTTTCACAGGACATACCTGCGCGAAAGCCATGCTGAACAGGTGATAGAATGCTATTTGTAGATAGGTGTTTGTTAAGGTGGTTGAGTACAATATGTTCCATGAGTTTGCAAGCTAGGCAAGTAAGGGAAATTGGACGATAATTTGCTGGATTATCCTTGTTTGATTTCTTGTGAACCGGAACAACCATGGTTTGAGACCAGTCGCGTGGAAGGGTACCTGAGTCGAAACTCTGTTGGAAAATGAATGTCAACATACCAGATATCTCCTCCGACGAGTCAGACAAGCAGCGTGCTGAGATACCATCAGGGCCACTTGACTTAGATGTATTCAAGTTTGCTAGGAGTTTCCGGACACCAGCTTTGTCAAACCTAATGTTACCAATGCATGAATAACTATTGTGGCTAATCGAGGTGGTGGAAGGAAGAAAGCCATTGTCCTTGGTAATGATTGTTCAAGAGATCAGCCTTATCCTTGTCAGAGATGAATACTGAATCGCCCTGGCGCAGTGTTGGTATTCCTATGCCTTCCGATCTTGAACGCTTGATGAATCTCCAGAATCTTTTGGGGTTCTCTTTGAGGCTTCAGTTCAAGATTTAATCATGTTCCACTTGAATTATTTTGCCTATCAGTTCAAGATAATTTTCTTTGTGAAACCATAATAACACAACACAGTCACGTGGTAGTTTATCCGAGATGTCTTTGAGATGGAATCCATACACGATATTCGCGACCGGTTTTATGTTTTAAATCAACAACTCCTGTATTTTTATCGGTTCGTGCACTGTTTACACAAATTTATATTTGGTAGGAGTTGCCATATTTAGTAGTCTTGCGCAAGATTGCCATATTTTAATTTATGGCCAAAAAAACAAACAAACCCATTTTATTGCCAAGTGCAACCCAGTAAGAATCTGTGGCAATTAGTTTGACAGATTTGATTGAAAATAGTAGACATTGCCTATGCGAAAGATTTCAAACGAAGTTCTTGCCGAGACGCTCAAAAAATACACTACAACATTGGCCATTTGCGGTCAATCCGCACTAATGATGCCGAGCGTCATTTTCGAAACGGTTTGATTCGCGAGCAAATGAAACTTATAGTCATATGATACTCAAACTAGACCATCAGTAGTCCGATAAAAACTAATGGTTAAAGAGTACATAGAGAACCGACACCACAGCCGATCTCACGTTAGAAGATTTCAAGCAACAACTGAGAAAGTTTCTGAGGAATAAAATAGTTTCTAAAATTCTTTTTGTCAACCTGTTTTAAATGAGAATTTTTGTCTAAGAGGGCACCCCAAGCTTCATCCCCCCCCCCCCCCAACTATCTACCTGGGAAACTATTAACCAGTAAAAGAAAAAAAATTTATCGAAAAAGTTTAAGTTTGGATGGAAATGAATACTTTTAGAGTTAAATTTTTCTTTTAATTGCCAAAGTGACAAAGGAAAATAAATATATTGCATTTATTTTTCTACTTTTGAAGCTGTCAGCACTTTGGTTGGCAGGTCTCGCGTAAATTCATAATATGCGTGCAACTGAAATTTTGCTGCTATTTTCAACTTTCAAATTTTCTGGTGGGGTTATTCAGTGTGAGGTACTATCGTCCCTGTCTCGGAATGGACGCTGTTGGGCAAAATTTCTACTTGGATGGATGGAATACCTTTTGTTGTACTCTTTTGAAACGAAAGTTGGTGAAAAAATCGAGTGTCGGTAAAACGCCGACTCGGGGTCGGGGTCATCAGGAACGTTCAATTTAATCAGTTCATACGTCCCAAGAATATTGAAAAACTAACCAATTAATTAATACCATGGGTGAAAAATTACTCTTTAATTTTGACGCGAAATAAATTACAAAATTGCCATGGCAGCAGTTTCAAAATGGCGTCCAGTTTTAAAAATGTTAGCGAGGAAGTCAATGCGTATTAAAACTGAAGTAGAAACCCCAAATACGAGAAAAAATACAATTAATTTGCTCAAAGTATTTGCTAAATTTACAATTTCCGTAACTTTTATGTAGTTACAAACCTTAGCCAGGCTTATGCTTCTTCTTTTTCACTGATGTAAAGACAGTGAAAACGATTTCTGCAAACAATTTTTGGCATCATAAATTTTTATACTTTTCTCCTTTTAGCTTGAATTTCATTATTTTCCCTTCTTCAATGCAAAACACACAAGCGACAATTTATCGATATATTTAGTTTAAACTATTGACCTTTTTTGCACTTGCTTGAAGTTTTAATTGATCTCTATCGAAAAATTGAGCGTACTAGGACTGGCGGCTTTGCTAGCTCATTCATTCATCGAAGGCGGTTTTTAACCAATCATGCATGGAGTTTTGAAAGCTCAAGCGATTTTGCAACATTTTATGAACAAAAAGAAGTTTTAACAATAAAAATACACAGCGAGATTTGACGTTTCGACGTCTCGCTGGACGTCATTTTCAAAATGAATTTACAAAGTTAAGCGAGTTTGAATAATAATGTCTTGTGGAAATTCATACAGAGTTTCGACTTTTGCAAAGGTCGGTGTAACATTAAAACTCTGGCAAAGTCGAAGGTATTCTAATAAAGGTATTCTAACAAGGTATTCTAAAAAGAAGGCTTGGTTGAAAAGGTTTACTTCTTAGAGTTAAAAAGTTTTAAAGATAACCAGGGCCCGGTTGTTCAAAGGCCAATTAGCGCTAACCCAGGGTTAAAGTTAACCAACTTTTGAACAACCCAGCCCAGAACTTTAAGCTTTTAAAATCCAACAGGTTTCTCAATATATAATTTCACTCGTCACCATTCGATTACACATACTGAATTATTTATTTTACTTTTTATATCTTTACTTTATTTTTTTATATAACTTTTTTAATGTCCCCGACATCGACTCGGCGTTTTACCGACACCCAAAAAAAAGCTTATCAGCGCGTTCACATTTCCAATGCTATTTAACAATTATTCCACGAACGCGCGTTGGATATGAGGTGATAGATAGCCGACGAGGCGCGAAGCGCCGAGTTTGCTATTTTCACCTCATATCCAACAAGACGTGAGTGGAATAATTGTTTTATTAAAAACAAACCACTGGATATATGAGTCAAAATGATTTTTCAAACTTCCACAACAGCAAAAGTTATCAGAATCTATACTCGAGTGATTTGGCGCATTTTTTGACCTAGCAACGAAACACGTCGAAATTTTCGCGACTTTCAAAGAAGTTTGAAGTTTGGGTTTCTTGTGTACAGCACCAGCAGTTTAGTCTGTTCGCGTCATTGTTCGCTCTAAAACAATCTATTTTAATGCTTTTGGTTATTCTAATTCTTTAAACAGATTTTATTTCAGGGTTGAAAAGCTCTACAAACCTTGTGTTTTCCACCATTGGTTTGAAAGTTTTCGCCGCGAGAAAATTTGTAAACACGGCTCCGGTTTTGAGTTTAGCAGGTGTTTTCCATGAATGTTATATGTGTTATACAAGCTAATATACAGTGAGTAGGAGAACCAATCAGATTGCTTAAAACTCAATATCCAGTGGTTTGTTTTTAATAAAACCAGATATTACTATATACTTTTTAACTCTCCCTTCTTTTGTTAATGTCAATCAACATTGTAAAAAATAAGAACATTATATCGCCATATATACCTCGGGCGCCCCTTTATTAAAGTGTTACCTAGGTTAACTATACACATGTTCACCAAGGTCACTTGTGAAAAATTTTCACAAATGAAATTCGTGTTTTTAAGCACTTGTGCTATATCCCATATCTTATCTAGGCTGCAATAATTTATGACAAAATATAAACGCTGGCTAATTCCTTCCAGCTTCCCTAAATCAGGAACACAGAGTTTAAATAACAAGTTTCTCAACAATTTAGGTTTGACAACTTAAAAGCTAATTAAAAAAGGTTCAGTAAACAATTTTTTTAATTAATGTATTTTTAAGAATTCAAACACACACTAATATTCCTCGATATCTCGTCTAAAATTCTTTTATAACTATGAAATAACTTTCTTCACGGCAGTTTTGATTTATATCCAATAAATAAATTAAATACAAAGATATATCGCAATATAAATACCTTAAAAATGGACGAGTAACCAGGGTTACAAATATTATAAAACTTACTAAAAATACTAAAATATTGGGGAGTTTTCGGCAACCAGGCTGTAGCCTTTTACTAACATCAATGAAAACTAAAAGCGAAAAAATACCGATATGAATAAAACGATGTGTAAAAAACAATTTAAAATATGTACTAAAGGAATTCGAGGCAGCTAAAAATATATGCTGCTACGTAAAAACGATATCCGTGTGGCCAGCAAACCTTTTTTAAAAGGTTAAAAAACCCTTCAACAAGAGTTTCCGTCCCCCAAATTCTGACAGCCTTTAGAACTTCAAACAAATGTTGTTTAAAAAATTCTCTCCTCGGACTGTTCTTGGATCTACATTTGTGAGACAGGCAAATGTTTTCAAACTGGAAAGGAAGAACATTTACGTAATCTTAAGATATATGCCAAAGGTTCTAACGTTGCTAACCACGCAACACGCGTGTTACTGACAAAGGCAACGTGTCCGAAAGACTTTGGAATCTTGGCATACAGCAACAACAACAAACGCCGATAATAATTCAAAACCCTTTCCTAGGCAATACTCAATTCTTTCACAACTTATTAGCATTTTGTTGGCTTTTAGCTGCCTCAAATTCCTTAGTACATATTTTAGATTGTTTTTCACACATCGTTTTATTCATATCTGCATTTTTCTGCCTTTAGTTTTCATTAATGTTAGTTAAAGACTACAGCCCACCAATTTTTAGTATTTTGCAAGAGATCGTTTTTAAAGTTTTATAATAATTACTTTAGAGATCGTTTTTAAAGTTTTATAATAATATAGTTACATTGTTAGTTCCAATAACCTTACTTCAAAATTCAAACGCTTACAATAAGTAAATTAGAGATTGATATAATTTAAAAAAATTTAAGTTATCACTAGCTCACTAAGACTGTCAAACTTACCCAGCTAGTAGAGGGAAAAATAAAAGAAAAAAAAGAATAGAAAAAAAGGTGAAAAGATTAAATGAAGAACAGTATTTACTCAGTAATTTTTCAAAAAAATGTTTACCGTGATTCTTAGAAAATATAAATAATGGAAAATTTTATCGTTGATTTTTTCCGGAGGAACTTTTAACGTTTCAAAAAAAACATACTGCTCAGTCAGTTGCTTTGACTCTCTAGCCACAACTCTCCCTAAAAGACGAGAAAACGTTGCGCTATTGTTTGACTTCATCGTCGACGACGTGGACAACAGTTTCATTACTAGGAGTTAGAATTGACGTGTCAATCACGTGATCTGTTGGTGACGCCGAGGTAGACCCATACTGTTTCCGCCGAGTCAACTGAGGAGGACTGGTATCCTTTCCATTCATTACGTTTATTTCCCTCGCTGATCGGAGAACGGGAGGTAAGAATGCCTCCTAGAATTAAACCATGCATTGCATTAATTACAGTATAATTTTTTTTAAAATTTAGTAACAAGAATAACAATAATAGAGTAGTGATGCAGGTCTTAATGATAGTTTTATATAATACTAATAAAATATAACACACAAACAAAATTTAATTTTGCTTAATGAGTAATACTAATAATGTTTATTTTAAAGTACTATTTCTAAACAGCTGCTTTGTCAACTTTGAAAGACTTAGGAGATGTCTACAATTAAACCAGCGCAATACAAAAGACTTAAAAACCCGAATCGAACAAAACGAGCTAATACCATATAACAGATCGAAATTTACCAATAATAAAACATTACTTATAAGTTTAAAATTCAAACGTCAGTCACCGACAACTATACTTCTCACAACTGTTTCAACCTTGACGATCACTCAAGACACTGTAATATAAAAACTGTATATTTCTATAGTTTGCATTATTTAATCTCGGGAGAAAACCTAGAAAAACAAAACTGAAATTTCTATTTATCGTTTGTACAATCAAATACTAAAATAATGTTGTTTTGTATAACTGCATGTTACCTATCGTTAAATGCATTCGTTTAAAAGTTAAAATAATCTAGTGCAATAAAAAGGGAAAAAAATGTTATAGCTGGATATTGGAAACTATATGCCTTTGATCAAATTGTGAGAACCGATTGGGATTCCGCTAAACTCAAGTCAATTTGAATATACCTGCAGAATTTATACTGGTTATTTCATCTATATTCAGTGGTTATTCTTTAAAAAATAATGTTGAAAGATTTACTATGCGTGCAAAAAGCTATAAGTTACGCGACAATACTCTTTGTCGGACTTAAATGCAGTTCCAACAGGAAATTTTTTTAATTAAAGTTTTGAAAAGCAAATTTGTTTTCGATACTAAGATTCATGGACAATCATTTCGTACAAAGAATAGTAAGCCACGATTTGTCGAACTTTCATTATGCAAATGATTGACTAAAAAAGTTCTTCACACGAGTCTTATAGTTCAGTTACGTTGTCATTTAGGTTTGTGGTATTAGACAGAGACATGGCATGATTTTGCTGTTACTGTTGCTTTTTACAAGTGGTTTCGAACTTTAGTAGCTCTGCCTAAAGGAGACTCATGTATACCAGAGATTCTTGTCCTCTGGCCTCCCAGAGAAAACGTTATAAAGGAACTTAGTAGCAAAAATATCTTTATCTGCAATAACAGAAGATACCATACCGGAGTGTACGAGTCGGTTAGTCCTTCTTCATCGTCGACATTTAATCGTTGCTGGAAATAAGAGGTTTAAACTACGTTACTCACTTTCATGAAAATAAGCAAACTTGAAAAGTGAAAACAAACAATAAAAGCATAAGAATAAATTTGTTTGAACCATTGTTTTTTTCTTTTACTTTGTTCATTCAATTTTACGCTTTTTCTATCAGCGCAAGACAAAAATATGTAAAGCGACGAAGAGACACAGAAGCGATTAAGAATAGGAATACTATATTAACTTATTTTCTTTTATTTAGCACTTCTTTTAGAATGTTCATACTTTTGGTTATATTTACTATAAAAAAGAAGCCTAGCAAATAATATATTTCTTTTTTACTTTTTAACGCTAAAAATTACACAAGGCAAAGCAAAATTACATTTACCGACGGCGACATAGCGTATATACAGTACGTTATATAAAGGCCTACCTTTTGTGGCCTGTATTTCTTGAACATGCCGAAACAGAACTTGCCAACATACAGGACTATTATGATCGATATAACTACAAGTATAAAGATCGTCTGGACATCATCGACACCTGTACCATCAGCAAGAAAGCAGAATGATTAACGGCTAGAAATTCGCTTATACAACCAATTCAGTTTGGATCGCCTGAGCAAACTTTACAGTCACCTTCTCAAGCAACTGGCTACAGTACTTTGTTTAAAAAAATTCACATTGTCGCTTTAGCTTCTTTGTTTTATGATAGATCTTTCGGTTAAGGGCTTGTATTGTTGGCTTAAGAAGCACATTCAGTCTCGGGCAAAAATTCCTACTAATAATCTGCTCGGTACTAAATCTAAATGTTTAAGTACCCTGCACTGATTTTCTTCTTCAGATTTACTTTGTTATTTTTTTCTCGAAACATTCCGTTCGTTAAACTATTTCGACGGGAAGCGCAATGCGTACACGTTTTAACCTTATGGTACAAACAAAAGAGAAAACAAATTTGGCCTTCCCTTCTAGTCTAAGGAAGTCTTCAAACAAAACCTAAACTTCTGCTAAAAGGAAAGTATAATGAATCAAAAGTGATGGTACTTACTTCCGAAGTTTTCAGAGATTATAACGTATTGACCCATTGCAAATGGAAAATATAGACAATTTAAAACATATCAGAAAAGGGATATTAACTTTGTCATAATTTCGCCATGTTCTTGAAAAACTATCCGCGTTCCAAATGCCAGTTTGTTCTGCCAACTCATAAAGACATTTATATGCATGCAGAATATATCTTGGAGACTGACGTTTTACTGAAAAGTTAGCGATACATGCAGAGTTTTGTATGATAATGAATTCCTGTAAGGCTGCAATAGGTTGTCGTGGTAACTCGAACGTGAATTAATAAAAAACAATCAGTTTTAAAAACAACAATCAATAATTTCGCTCGATGAAAGATTAACACGCGTAAAACTGCTAAATCCAGGATTCAACAAAATACCTGTTTGTACAATACAGTATAATAACAGTTTGTTTGGGAAAGCTGCATGTTCAATATTAACTCATTACAAACTTGAACTGAGTACTCTTAAAATTTTCGTGTTGCAGGGAAGCAACGTAAATAAATTTCTATAGAAAAACTACAAACATGTCTTTCAGGCCTGAGCTGGATCTAGACTAGTTTACCTAGTTTCCAAAAACTAGTCACAGTTTAATACCACTGAAAAATGATTTCATTTATAAGCTTTACATTTCAACCCTTCCTCCCTCCTTCCCTGTCAGATTTATTTGACCACCAGTTTGTGGTGATTCACAGCAAAAGCTTCGTAAAAAATCGGCGCATGCTGTATTGTTCGTAGTGCATCAGTCACAACGCAATATAATTGGTCGGGAGATTTCCGATGATTTGGAAAGCACTCAAAATGTATTCCCATTTGCTACGAAGATCTTGGAAATCAATAACAAACTATTCACGCTACATAAACAGCTTCAAAAACTTCGGTTTGTTAATCAAATTTAATTGTTTAGAAAAGACATCTGGTAAATTCTGCTGCTTCCTGTTCGAAAACAAATGTTGTACGGGTCAAAGTATGCTGATTGCAAAACATTGCTCCTGAATACTGAAGAAAAATACAGAAATATTTCCGTAAATTTGAAGGAATGTAGTTGCAAAAGTTCTATTAATTTAAAATAGGCAACTAAGATGTACTAGTAAGACACGCGCGCCACTCTCAGTCTGCCTCATGGTTCGTTGTCGAGCAAGCATTTTTACACAACATAACCGTTATTTGCACGTTTCAAATTATGGGTAAAGCCCTTGTAACGTATTTATTTCTTAATTTAAGTTAGAAAAGGCAAAGAAATACGCATTCACAAATTTTGCAAAAGCTGAGAACACAAATGAAACTTTGTTATATTAAATTTTAAAGTTATGTTTCTTTACATACTACGGTTATGAGAAGCTGTTAAATCTTTATGTTTTTACTGTACTGATTTTGTGATTCACTTATGATTCTTGAAGCATTCCATAAGAGCGGGGAGGCTTTTGTCATGTTTTAAAATAACTAAAGTTGCTGCCACTCACCTAATCTTATAACGGAGTAGAACAGGATTGAAATAATCAGCAGGAAGGTTGAGACAACAGAAAAAGTGACAGCCGTACTATGTACCGAGCTGTCCATGTACTTGTAAGCAGGAGCACGGTAATTGAAGTACAGATTGTAACGATCCACAATGTGCTTCAATACAAGGTATAACAAACCTACGACAAACAAAATAACACAAATTGCAACTTTCAAACCAGCTACTTCGGCTATAGCTGCGTAGTGTTTAATTTTGTTTCCGCTTTCATCGTTCACAGATGTGGAAGCAGACATTTCTTCTGAAGATTTTTTTGGTTTGCTGGCCTTGATAATAAAACGTTTTGGAAAAACGCCAGGTAAAAAAAAAAAAATTGTTTAGCGTCCCCGCCCGACCTAAGAAATGCTCCCGACCCCAATTTTTTTTTATTTTTTATTTTTGTAAAATATATATTTTTTCAATTATATATGCTCCCGCGATGTACAAGTGATTG